>JAOTRQ010000011.1:1558123-1579875 GCA_028565875.1 Hoplisoma paleatum | reverse complement strand
CACACACACACACACACACACACACATACCCACACACACACACACACACACACACACACACACACACACACACACACACACACACACACAAGGAAGTGTCCAGGTAGTGACGATTAAGTGCCAAGTAGTGATAAAGGTTCAAAGTAGTGATGATAAAGGATTTAAATATTATAAGAGTTAATAAAGTGACCAAGGTTGATTAAAGAACTGATCATATGTGTGCAACATATACAAGTTAAGTGTTGTGCCCTTCTTCTTGTGTACTTCACATGCACATTTTAGAAGCAAAATGAGTCTTTTAGCTACAAACGGGGAAATATATTGTGAAAAACATGAAGTAATGTAGTCACTTTAAGATTAAGCTATAATTTTTACATGTTGGTTACAATTATGACTGAACACAGCAGGCGACTTGTGCATTGGCAGTAGTGTGCATGTGTCCTACCGTGACCCTAAATAGAATTATGCAGTGGTAACACTAGATCGTCAGTTCATTTTTTAAATAAAACAGTTCACTGTTGGTGTGCTTACCTGTCCAGGTTACGTTCTACTTTAAGTTTAAGCCAACAGCGCTCCTTTAGCAGACTGCCTCCGGAGCGGCGTACTGAATAGGAAGGAAATAGCAAGTCTGTATCCATGTGATTTACTCCGCCGTCCCACGGCTCCAATGGCAGTCGCTCGGCAGCAAATAAATCCATCTCCTGCAGATCCACAGCGATGCAGTCCAACAGACATACATGATCCTCTACATCAGAAGAACCGGCACGTTACAAATGACTGATATTTCTGCACAAGAACTATTCATAAAAATGAATACAAATGTACAGAATATTGACGTCTGTGGTCAATACCAGAGACTTTTTACAGCTACTTGCCTGGACTTTCTAGCTCATCGCCATCAGGGTTTTGTCTCTTAGCATGGTGAGGTTTATCTAAAGTAAATCCAGATGCTGAGGTGTTCGATGCCTTGCCATCTTTTCTCATCTTTTCAGAAGAAGGTTGAGCACTCTCCATACGATCCTTCGTTAAAGACAAGCGAGAAAATGGTGAGAAAATGTCTAGAGGAATACACATTGATAGTAAGAAACATATTTTTTAAAGAATAAATGCATGCAATGTCAAGTAAATATTGGCGTAGATTTAAAACACACAAAGGCATTTCGTTCTTTTGGTTCGTGAAACTGAAGGCTGCTTGAAAACTGCACACCGTGCTCAACGAGAAAATGTAGAAATAAAAACGTCAGTCTGTGCTTCACACCATTATAGAAAAAGGTAAAATTAGATATTACACTCCACCTACAATAAGACTATGAAACTGTCGACATACGACAACATTTAATTGTATTTATTTAGTTATTTATTGAGATTGACAGCACCCTCTGCTGTTTAAAGTGATTATTATGTCAATCGATTCTTAACCTATGGATTTCACTTTCACTAACTAATTAAACATACTGCTGAATTAAAAAAATGGGGGGTTCACACAATAAGTAGCGCAATAATTACTTTTCATTCGATTATTAACTCTCTAACTTATTGGAAGAATTTAACTAGTAACGATGATCAATAAGCTTTTAAGTAGTGTCCAATACGGTCTCTCTCTTCCTAATCAGACAGGCTGGGGATTAAACAGAGAACAGAGGACTAGAAACACTAGATTGGGAAACAGAAGGACATAATAGTAGGAAACAAGACCTACGTTACAATGTGCAATGAACTAAAAATGATACCTTATAGTGAGAAGGGTCCTTGTATGAATTTGCATGCAAAATCAAATTCTTTGGGAATAAAATGGTATATTAAAAATCACAACATACATGTTAACAAAAACATTGACTTAAAATGAATAATAATATGCATCAGCACAACATGTTGAAACAAATCCTGTTAGTAATCATGCATGGCCACACGGGACGGATCCATGAAGCGTATTCACCAGAGCTTTTTCGGTGCAGGAGTTTTTAATAATTACAAAGCCTTATATTTAATTACCCTAAATGACCTTTATAACCTCCTGCTAAAGCAAGCTGAGGGAAAATGCTTCCTAGGTGCATCCCGCAAATTTACATTGGCAGGGTGGCAGAACTCACCAGAGAAGGGAAAAAGGTATGTGCCATGGTAAGTTTCTCTACCTTGTCTTTGAGAGAAAATGTGCCCCGACTGCCTGCGTGCAAAAAGCTGTTGCGCACTTTAAGCTGGCCCAGATTGGCCACTATGAGGCGCTTTGAATGGGAGCTTTCAGGGATCAGAAGGACAGGAGCTCCGGCTTCGATGTCCAAAAGTATGCGAGAGGCTCGCTGTGGATGGGTCCGCACCTACAACCGAAGAGGAAACCAATCGATTAATACCTCAGCTTTAAATGTATGTACTTGATCAAATCAAAGCACAAATATTGAGAACCGAGCCTTGTTGCCTAAAATCCATCACATACAAAATAATTTAATTAGATTCACATAAAAAAGGAGCCAAACAACACAGTGCATTATGAGAATCCATGATGGCCAAATGTACATCGGATGTACATAAACCCCCCAAAAATGCACTTCAAGCTTGTTAGTGCTAACAAGTCATCAGGGGTGGTAGAAGCTTACATGACCTTTAATATATTATCCATGTCCATACGGTCACACTACTTACAGCCTGGCCCTCCACCGCCGCTCTTTGCCTGCCCAGAACATCCTGAAGCTGAGTGAAGTGCTGAATGAACGCCACCACCTCGGTCTGGAATCGTTGTGTGTGTACATACTGCACTGAAGCCATCTGAAGTGACACCTTTATATCACACTCCCGTTCCAACAGTGGGTCTGGTTCTCCAAACCTGAAAAAATAAACATAAGAACAAATGCAAAGCAAAATACCTCAAACAAAAAGACTGAAAGAAGCACATTACTTGTGTATGTTGTAAATAAGAGCCTCTCCGCCATGCGTCGTGAAGCGTTCCCTGTACAAGTCCCCGTGTGGCGTCAGGTCGCTCAGGGACAGACTTCCTAATCTGCCTTGCAAAGCAAGATCTCCATCTAATAAAAATATGAAATAAACAACAATACTCAATATCTCTGTTGATCATTGCATATTTCACCTGTTCATCATCGGAAGCAACAATCACTGCACTGTCACTTTCATAATTCATGTAACATACTGTACTTAAAGATCTGTTAAAGAACTGCACAATTTTATTCTGGATGTTTATTTAATTAGTTATAACTTATTTTTATCTCCTCTATACTGCAGTAGTTTAATGTTGTTCTTTATGTATATTTTGCTGTTGTTAGGAAATGTACAGAAATTTTATTACCGCCGGTAATAAAAGTAATCTGTCTGTCTGTCTCCTTTACCCCACCCTAACAACTGTTACTACACTGTAAAACAGTAATTGCATAAGTCAATATTTTTATAACTTTTGCATTTAAAATTTTGAACTCTAATTTACTCTATTATAATTGTTATTCTACTCTTTTGTTTCTTACTGCACAAACTGTTTATACAGTCTACTAAAGCTGTTTACAACACCCAAATTTCCAACATCAAAAGATCATTAAAAAGAAATCTTAAGTTGAAGAAATTAATAATTTTTTCAAATTTTACTTACCAATCATTTCGACGTGTGTCTGCAGTTTTGAGACACTTGCTTTGGCAAGCTCAGTGGTCTTCTTGTTCAACACCAATGATAAAGAATGAACCTGTGTAAAAGACGATAAATCTTAAAATAATTATGATTTTTTTGTATATTATGTATTGTGTGTTACTGTATATGGTGTTATGCCACTCTTAGCCTAATTTAAAACAACAACAAACAAAAAAATCCGCAACACTACTCATATTGATCAAACACAAACTCAAATTAAACTAAAGAAACTAAAATTTGAACTGTTCTTTATCCAGAGCTGCAATCAGTGGATTAACAATTACGGTTTATAAGGTTAAAGGTTCAAGCACAGTTGAACCATAGGCATGTCATGTCCATGGGACGTATAGCAAATGAACATACATAAATATATTTGTTTAATCAAAAGTAGTAGGATTTCCTCCAATACCTTAAGATCAAGTTTAGTGTTTACAGTCTCTGTGAAACCTTCCTCATTATTCCCAGGTGAGATGTCGCCCAAACCCGTGAGAACGGAGTTGTACAGGGATTCTCCTGGTGTAGCCTGCGGAGACGTAGCAGGTACTTTTACAGCATGGTTGTTGGCGGTTGAGCCGATACCGAAGAAGTCTAGAATGACGACCCAGGTTTGCAGCGTGATGAGAACGTCGAGACAGTTAAAGTCCACGTCGACACTACGACTGACGCCACCATAGCGAGTCTTAAACTCAGGGTGCCGTCTGTCCACTAGAAGCATGTTGATGTGAACCAGAGAGTCGTCCAGTTCTGGCTGGGTGTGATGGGATGGTGTATTCCGAGATGGTGAAGGTGGAGGAGTGCAAGGGCATTCCGAGTCTTTAGTCGTCTTTCTATTGGATGCACTAGGGTGTCTCTGATACAGCTGAAAGACGTTCTGGGCCTCCACGATTTGCGCCGGCAGTGAGCGAGGCATTTCCGGGTACAAAACATTCGATGGTGAAGGACAGGACTGAGAGACGTACTCCTTAGAGCTGAACGTAGAGGGTTTAGCGGCGCCTCTAGAAACCATGAGGTGCTTGTGTTTCGAGTCGGGATTTTGCTCCAATAGGTCTTCCATGAGCAGTGATCGTAGGGCTAGCTGCACTTCCAGTGAATGAGGATGGTCCTTGGTGAAGTCTCCTTCGAGATCTTGAAAGCGCAAGCTTACCAGGTCCTGAGATCCTTGGCTGAGATCAGCGCTCAGCTGCACCTGGAGCTCGGAGACTCTAAAGGTGGCTTTGATCTGGGTAAACGTGGAGGACTGGATAGACCCAGGATCCTGAAAAGGCAGTGGAGTCGAGAGGGAGGACGATACTGAGGAGTATGACAGTCCCATAAGTGGGGTGTCCCGGACGAACAACCCTCCCTGTGGATCCGGAAAACGAAGTGGTTTGGAATAGGAGGGTGTAGGGGGTGGAGGAGTCGGAGGCTGACTGGGTGTTACTTTTTTGTCCTCGATTAAAGACAAGTTATCTAGAGTCTGAAGAACTTGCTCGTATACATGCTTACAAAGAAAAACCTGGAAAATAATAATAATAAAAAAATAATCTCATACAACTGCACAGTGTACATTATACAGAATAATACAACAATTGAATATTATAAACGATCTTACCTGAACTGCATTTACAAATTTGCCCTCAACCTTTAGGACCCCTGAGCTGGTGTACGATTCATCACATGGCAGAAACGTAAACTGGGTGTCTTTATCTGTGGGAATCTTCTCGAGTGTGAGCTGGATGGTGGTGTCTTTAAGAATGTGAAAGGCTGAAAGAGGGGGAAAAAAGGAGAACCAAATAATCATGAGATTAATATGTTAACATTTTAGGTAATAACAGCTTAAAGCTAAAGTTCTACTAAGTGCAAAAATGATTCTTTGATTGTCATTTCATTATAATACTGCCCTCATATTTATGTCCTCCAGTTTTTGATATAACCCTGTTTGTCCACCAAAACGTCCAGCCAATTGATGTGACCTGATTATCGAAATAAGCAGTGTGTGCTTTCACTCTAATTTGTAATATATGCCTGGCCACCTAATAAAATGTATGTATCTGTCGCTCTCTCATTTGTAATACAATCCTGCAGCCCCTCAGGTCCTCTCACGATTGGTCTTTCTTTCTCCGTCTCAGCCTTTCTGTCTCTTTCTATGTGTCTGACTCTCTTGGTGTGTCTCTCTCTAATTTGTAAAACATGCTTGAGCATGTAACAGAAGATATTGCAATACGTAGCTGTAGTGTGTGTTTCCTTTCTCTGTCTTTGTCTCACAGTCTCGCTTACTCTGGTTCTCAGTCCCTCTCTCTACGTTTGTGTGTATCTCTCATGCTCACTTTCACTTTGTTATACATGCCTGGACACAGAACAGAATAGCGTTTTGCAATACGCTGCTGTAGTGTGTGCTTCCACCAGAATAATGCTTAGAAGGTATTGAACTGAGAAAAGCTACAGTGATGACACAGCAGCGTTCTATAAGAGATAATAATAATTAGTTTTATATATTCGCACCTTTTCCACGATTAAGATACTCAAAGAAGTCATGGCGAGTGAACTGTGGCTCATCCAGGTTGACTGAAACATTATGAGAAGGAGAATGACTCGAGGTGGAGGCTTTCCGCAGAACCGCTGGACTGATGTTGACCGAATACAGTCTTATATCCCGGACCTCAACTTGTAATTTCTCACCACTCGAATCCTGCCCCGCAACAAAGTTCTGAATGGCAATGTTACCCAGGTGACCCACAAGAAGCTCCGGGTGCCCAGGTTTCCGAGGAATAGATACGACTGGTGATTCGATATTGATGTTTAGCGTGAGTTTGACCAGAAATGCATCCAAAGACGGTTCCTCCCCAAGGCTGGGGTGATCCATTTCCTCTTCGAATGGGTCCAGTGTCCAGTGGCACTGACTCTGGGTTCTGGATCTTCTGGATGGGGTCTCGAAAAGTGACACCATCCCGGTGTATTCTGCCGTCTTGGTAGCCAGGACGTTTGAAACTTTAGTGGCCGCGTTCTTTACCATGGAGCGGAAGGTACCCTCGACCTCATTGGCAGAAAGACTGAGCTCTTTCAAAAATTTAGCCGAGTGATTGTAGTGTAACGACGCCATATGAACCTCTAAGATACACTCGCCTTGGGATTTTTCCAAAAGGTGGAAATTTAACGCGTCTGATCCTGAACTAGGTAAAAATGCGATGCTTTCTGAAGAACTTTCTTCTAAATTTCCGATACTGACCACAAACTGACTTTTCCCACCTTCCTGGGTTAAATCTACAAGCTGGATACATCCCAGGGAGCCATTAACGTCTAGTCGACCTCCCATGGAGACGTTAACTTTGGTCCCATTTATACTGGCAGTGGCGATTTTCATACATCTCTTTTCACTACTTGAGGATGAAATTGTTTCGGCTGAAATTGTTCGTAAGAGGAGTAAATTCAGCCGGTGGATCTCGACCGTCAACTCCTTATTCTGTTGAAAAGTCGACTGGTAGTCTTCTTCTTGACCCTGCTTGCTGGCTGTTTGCTGTGTTAAGGGCGTCCATGTGGCTTCTTCTTTAGGAAATGACTGTTGTAAAAAGTGCAGCAGTCGGACAAGGGTTTCCGGATTGAGAATGATATCCAGATTGTTGACCTGCATGGTGGTGACCTGGAGCGAGCTACTCAGGTTCATGGAGGGACAGTCCGAGCTGACGAACTGATACTCTAGTTTGATAAGAGCCTCCTGATCTTTGAGAACGTCCAGGTCCGTGTGCTCGACGACCCCGGGTGACACGGGTGACGTGGGCTGGCTCTCTCTTAGACTCCCAGTAGGTACGTCAAAACTAAGGTGCTTATGTGATGCCACAAGCAAGTCAAAATCTGACCCATAAGTCTGCAAGGTATCCACCAGAAGAAGACCGTGGACGGTCAAAGAGACGTCAACGTCATAAGGTCTTTTTACAAAATGAGCGTTTGTATTAAATACTTTAAGGACAGATATATACTGGCCTTCGCTTTCAATACCGAGCTGCATGTAGTTGATTTTGAATTCAGCCAAGAGAAGCCTGGATTCGACCAGCACTTCTCGGGTGTGTTGCTCAAGGGTCAGCACACTCTTTGTAAGATTTCGGTCATACTCCTGAAGCATGGACTGACTGTTCTCTCTCTCGAAAGTCTTGTCATTAGAGAAAGCTAAAGGATCGGGAGATTTGACACTTTCTCCCTTATCGGGTTTGTTCCCGTCAGAGCTCGCGTTGCTTAATCTAGCGAGACAGCTTCGAAGTGCGGTCATCTTTTCCTGGTTGATGTGAACTTTAAGGTCCGGTAAGGTCCCCGAAAGAACTGCCCCGGGAAGCTGAGGGTCTGTAGTGTATCGCAATCTCTGCTCCAGCTGTAAGAGGACATTAAATTTTTCCACTACATGGGTGGGTCCAACATCATTCTGTAAGTGTTTCCAGTTGTCTTTGTAGCGACCGACCATTATCTGCAAGTCTTTAAATGATAGCGAGTACTTTTCGTACAGAATCCGGCTGAATGACTGGCCTGCCTCGGTTGATTTAAGACTGGAGAGGTCCAGACTCCTGTCCTGTCCTTTGAACTCTAGATTTGGTTCGGGTGGAGGAGAGTTAGAAGGTGTCGCAAGTGGAGTCTGATATTCCTCGTCACTTAGATCATCTTCAGACTGAGCGGCTTTGAATTGCATTCTGGGAGCCTCTGTAAGATAAAGAAACGGAATACAGTAAACAAAAATTTGGATGTTGTCAAAAATGGCAAAATCGAAACCAAAACTACTTTGCTGTGAGGTGACAGTGCTACTCACTCAGCAACATATTCAATCGTGGACAGAAAACTTCAAAAGTCAAATGATGTAATGTTTTATTCCATTAAGCAGTCAAAACAAATCTTATTGATTTGACAGTTCCTTTCCTATCTACTAGACTTTTGCCGTCGGTCAGAAGTTAATTTTTTTGTAGCCGGTAAATAAAAGCAGAGCACAATTCCTGCTCTGTTACCTTGTGAATTGCTAAGATAGATACGCCCGAGATCAACCATCACCAGCATGGGGTCTTCCGACTGGAAATCATCAGGGAAAATAACTTGAGGAGCACATATATCTAACTTCATTGTCCATCGCTTGATATTCTCCTGCAGGGAAACAAAGAAAAAGAAAAATCCTTTAAAATGCTAGACACAAGCTGTCGTCTTTTAATAAGAAGCAATATGACAAAATATCTTACTATAAACTCTCCAACAAGCAGCTGATCGATGGATTGTCGGATTTCCGCCTTCGTCTGCATCTTTAGCTTGTTGTATTGTCTCTTTACTGCCTCTGCTACTCTCAGCTCTAACTCAGACTGATATCCAAATCCTGAAATAAACAATACAGTCTCAAAGAAGAATTTTTTTTTATATATAAATGCTAGTGAAGGTTTTTATTCTGAAATAAACTGATACCTGAAGTATGAACCCGTCCCTTGTAGAAAAAATCGGCTACTTTCTTGATGGCTTGGGGATTGTAGATGATGTTAAGAGGGCTGGTATTGACTTCCAGTCTTCTCTCAAATTTACACCTTATGGGATTACGCTCATAGATCATCTGGAAGACTGGAGATGCCGACGACTCCACATCATACGCTGAACAAAGTGAATAGAAAAAACTTGATGCTTGTATAATACTCGTACAAATGCTTGTCAATAAAGTAAAATATAAATGTTTCACAAAGGTACTTACCAGTGCTGCTTTCTGTGCTACAGCTTTGTCCAAATGACTGAGTCTTATCCTAAAATTTATTGTTTTATTACAAATTATGACAAAACTGTTTGACAGTTTAGACAAAATCTGCTTTATTTTATACACTTTAAAAAGATCACATTTTTGAGCAGTAAGATTTACCAGTTTTGGTGACACCAAAAAGGGGAAAATGGAACCCTGAGTGGTTAGATCTCTTAGAAACAGTCCTCCAAGCTTCAGAGAGAGCAACGAGGTCTCTGATCGAGGCAGCGACTCGATGCCAATCTTCACTCCTGAAATCAAACAGGACGCATTTAGCACACACACAAATGTATTTAATGATAGGAATCAAATGGGTCAGTCTAACACCACACCTGAAAACTCCAACTGAATCACCCCACTGTCATTAGACAAACAATTGAACTGATCTTCCTGGAAAAGAGTGACGGTTGCTTTCCTCAAAGAGAAATCCAGCCGTGCAAAAAGGTGATCCCTCTTGGTGAAAGTGTTCAGGGAATAAGAATCTTCCAAGGGGTCAAAAAGGTCTTCGGTTTCAGCTAGAGAGGACAAAAGCAGTTCAAGTTTCATTTACACACGAGCACCAAGGAAAGACAGATCAAAACTAATAATAATCTAGCACAGATGCAGCATAACACAGTTAATCTAGCACACACTCCGTAAAAAAGAAGCATCATTTACATTAATCAGTAGCAAGCCATGTTTCGACAGTGAAAAAAAATACACAAGATAAATAGTAAACAGAGTAAAGTGAATAGTAACAGTTAAAGTAAAAGCAGTTTCTAAGATAATACAATATATACAGTGAGCAAAATAAGCAAAATTCCTAATGACATTTGTAATTTTTTGGGAGTCTATGGTTTGATTTCAGTTCAGTGTAAACAGAATTGTTTTATGCATATTTAGTCACTTCTTGATAATTGTAAAAAGTATTTAAACCACTGCAGGGACCCAAATCCTATGTCGATGTGTATTTGTTGTGGTAGACTAATCAACTGTGTCGATTTGTTTAGGGCACACACACACACACAAACACACACACACACACTCGATATTAGATACACAGATAAGTCTATACCAGCAATGATATTGTAACTTACACAGAATCTCCCACTGGCTAGTTGATGGCATGAGCTCATCGGGCACTGGCTGGCCGTCTGGCCCCTTCTCAACACCGCCGTACCAGCCACCCCAACCAGGAAACCAGGAATGCAAATACTGGATCATACCAGAACTGTGACTTTTAGGAATGGATGTGGATGAAGAGGGTGCCGGCTCCGACATGGGCTCTCGGATGTTCTGACAATGAGATAATAAATCACTATTAGTACGATTTTCGTAGTAAAACATACTAGGATTTGAAATAAACTATACAATCCCACCTCTGCAATTTCCTCCTGCTTGCGCAAGGAATCGTGAACAATTTCCCGGAGACTCTGCAACTCGTCTAAAGTTTGCTCCGCTTCGATTCTCTCAAAATCCATCTGTTTAAGACAGAATAGCAGTTAACGAGTGGATCTGGACCATAAGCATAATAAAATGAGAAAATGTATTGGGCACAATAGAAAATGAAGACCCACAGATAGCACACGCCTAAAACAGTAAACTGGTTCATCATGCCTCCTTTAAATCTAAATGTGTTTGGAGTGTACCTCCTCTTGTGAACTCGGTGCATCTCCAGTCAGTCGCTGTGTATAAAGTTTGATGTAGAGCTGAGCATCACGAGCACGCTGAAGAGCAAAGCTCCATGTACTTCGCCTCCGCTTCTCCCTGATCACTTCCAGGTTAGCAGTGATGGCAAATATCCACCACTGTCTGCAGCTACAAAACAATAAAGATTTCAAAACCCTGAATTCCTTACTCCTGATGTCTCGCTTGCTAAATTACAACATCTAAAGTTTGCCTTACTTTCCCAAGACTGGGACTTTGGGCCTCCATTTGCGGTAGAGTATTTCCTTTTCTCGTCTGTCAAGCTCTTTAAGAAAAGCCATTATTTGCTGATACTGGACCTGCATTTTAAAATGCAAGAGACACTCTTCATACAGATTTTTTTTGTAGGAAACAAGATGTATACCAGGTAATGCACTTACTTGTGAAAGATGCAGTGAAAGTGGTTCCAGCTGGACCTGGCCTTCGATACGTGGTGTGTTGCGAGAACGCAATGGTTCTTTCGAAGTATTTCTCCTCAGCAGGACAGATGCACACACTGGTTCGAATATATACTGGTGTTCTCTGCTCTGCATGCATGTGGTCATCGTTTCCTGTACGGAAAAAGCAAACAAAATGCTAACTGCGGGGAAAACATTCAAGATAGCATTGAATCATCTTTACACTTATAAAAACTGTAAACTGCAATACAGCTGCAAATTCAAGCATGAAGACAAAAAATCATGGTTATCTTCAAACAAAAATAAAAAAATATCTAAACATTCAGTAAACAAGATGTAACATAATGCTTTTATTAAGGGCGTTAGTGTTCAAATAACTGGCATATAAATGAGATGTTTATGTGCCTGATAAAAAATACTTTTTTTTAATTTCCTGACTAAATTTCAGGGCTTCTATTATTTACAAATTTACTGAATTTCATTTGGGGGTAAGATATTTTGATACCTGTATATCAGCTGAAGGAAGATCAGAAAACAGGTTGCACTGTGTATCCCAGTACACACTGAACTCCTCGATCTCCAGCTGCTTCTGACGCATGCATTTCTGAGCCTATGAGCAAAGAAAGACATAATTAAAAATGAATTAAAAATACATTTCTTTATTGCATTAGTAAAAACAAGTTGATTAGCTCACTGATTCTTTGGAGGGATTCTGAGCTGATACATTCTTAATACAAACTCCAAAGGCAAATGGCTTGTCTGGGTTGGAGAAGTCATCCTCAAACCTCAAGTGCACACCTTGAATCTTCAGCTGCGTTAGAAAAAAAATTGTTCTCGTCATGCATTTAAAGTTTAATATAGTAAAAACTATATATCTATATATCAGGTGGTAAAAAGTACCTCAATGTTTTCAACTATTCTGGTGACCACTGAAGCAGTGACGGAGTACCAGTATGACTCGCCTCTCTGTTCTCGTTCATGCTAAATGGGGAAAATCATTTATGAAGTGAATGAAGACGTTTGTCATATTCATGTACTTTAATACACAAGAAATCTTTCTGACTACCTTCCATTTATCTTCATAAGCCTTGAGCATCAGTTTCTTTTGCTCCCGCTCTGTTTCCCTTTCCTGCGCTTCATCGTATTCCTGGGGTTGGACAGGGCCAATGATCAGGTTCAGCTGAGACATGGAGATGACCCATGGGTCACTGTGAGGCCGATAGAAGGGAATCTGGAGTACAATTTTCCCAATGAAGCCTGGAGGAATTGGAATGCAAAATAAACTGTAAATAACAGTGAAACATGATATCTGTGTCTAAAGCAAACCAATTCTAATCAATCAGTAATATAAAGTATAGGAGAATTTAAAAGAAAACTACTTTCATTCCTGTTATATTTTTACAATTATATGTAGCAAATGATTCCTATGCATTTAACTTAATCCAAGCAAAGCATGAGAAGCACACATTTACACACACTAGGGGGCAGCAGTGAGCATCCTCAAACCAACCTTGTTTATTTAGATGATGGTATTCGAACAGGTACTTTATCTTTTTAGAATGCTTGGTTAAATTTAAACCATGAGACTTACATGAAGCGATATGCTCTCAGAACTCACCTGCCTTGACTTCAAATGGAAGTCCAAACTCTCGAAGTGCATCTTTTCTTAAAGGAAGATTCTCAAGCTCTACCGCTCCTAGAAAATACAAGAATACAACATTTCAGAAAAGTTTTAGACACCAGGAGCATAACACATAACTGCCAAAGTAAAAAAAAAAACACTGATACCTTTGAGAAGAGCAACCGAGAGTTGATCAGTGTTAAGATTGCTGACGTATTTGCCTAAGTACGTGTTGAGTACCCAGGCCACGAGTCCTTCTAACATGATGAAAAGGAGAAATGGCAGGAAGTCTGCGGAGACGATTGATAGAGTCTTTACAACTGTAGCACATTCCAAGCATTTGAATTCTGGAAAAGTAGAGAAAAGTTTGAGTTCAGCTAAGTATAATCCAAAGGGTCAACCATGGTTAAAAAAAACATTTGTAATAAAACCAGTTGTTGATATACTGTCACGGAAAGAAAATGAGCAAAGAGTAAAACATGAAGCTAAAATACAAATGAACAATAATTAGAACAGAATCAGAACATCTGTGTCTCCCGTATTTTAACACATTAAGTAGTCCAAACCTATGAAAAGTGTATCAAGAACTTCAACAGGTGAACGTTCATAATCTGTATAGTAGAATAGAACTATGAATAGTTAACAGTAGAACTGTGACCCTTCGTAAAAGATCGATAAACTTCCACAAATGAACTGTGAACTATAACACTAGTAGTTTCATATGAACTGTAAACATTTCAAGTTCAAATATGAAAAGAAATTTTAACTTTAATTCTAAAGTTGCCACTTCCCATTTCTATTGTAAACGTTCATGGTTCTGATTCGAATTTCTTGTTTGATTAGTGTAGTTAGTGTAGAAAGATTATTTACTTTGCAGGGATTTTTATTTGTCTGTGTCTAGTAAATAATCCACAGCTGTATAGTAAAGTTCACCTGAGATGAAGAAGTGAGAAACAGAGTTTATTCAGTCATTGTTAACATGATTGTCGGTGTGGTGTAACAGAAAATGTCTCTGGGCAGCAGCCACTTCTACAAGAGCTGAATATAACAGCACGTACCATTCTCACAGTACCATTCTCACAGTACCATTCTCTCAGTACCACTCACAGTACCATTCTCACAGTACCATTCTCTCAGTACCATTCTCTCAGTACCACTCACAGTACCGTTCTCACAGTACCGTTCTCACAGTACCATTCTCACAGTACCATTCTCTCAGTACCATTCTCACAGTACCATTCTCTCAGTACCATTCTCTCAGTACCATTCTCACAGTACCATTCTCACAGTACCATTCTCACAGTACCACTCACAGTACCATTCTCACAGTACCATTCTCTCAGTACCATTCTCTCAGGACAAGGAGAAGTGATGGAGAAATCCAACTCTAAACGGTTCAGCTTCGATGAGTCCATAAACAGAATCCGTGTAGAGTTTGTAACCGCCTTCTTTATCTTATTGTTGATTTTTACATGTTAGATTCCTTTAAGTCTGGACAAACAGCAGCTCGCCACTCAACTCTCTGACAGGAACACTTAGCATGTTAGCTAACCAAACCGTCGAGAACCGACAACTTTTTAAACCTGAAATAAAACCAAACCCGCCTAGTAAAGTTTTATTATTAAACATGAATCTCTTCGCAGACTTAGTTTCCTACAATGACTTTAACAAAAATGGAGGACATTTTCTCCCTGAGCTGTTTATTTATCAAACGAGCTTTCAGTTTCGTGTAAGGAGCGAACTTCCAACACCGCTTTTCCGGTCACATGTACAAACAAACCTTTAAAGCGCACCCGTTACTGGGTGTGGCCATCTAGCGAATGGAGGTCAAACCGAGCCAAGCTTTACCAACACATACACATATATATATACACAATATATATGTATTATATACTGTTATGTAATAAATGTTTTATGAATTTTCAATTCAGCGCCGAAATGTTCGAATTGATCAAAAATATAAAAAGTATAAGGCTAACCAGACAAAAACATACTTGACTTTACACTGCAATAACGTGAACCTAAATTTAAGAAACCGTTTATTAGACTTCATTGGTAGTTTAGTTAGACAAATATCATTTCGATAATGTTAAATCTTTTAGCATTTAAGACTTTCTTTACATAATTATCTATAATGAGTTAGCATAGCATACATTAGCATAGCATTAACAGCCATGATTATTAGCAGACCAGCTAACCTCAGGAAGGCTTTTCAATTATTAATTATACTTGATGTGTTTTTTTTTATTTAAACAGTAATGTTTGTTAGTTTGTTTATTAAGATTATAACATTTTGGTTCATGGTAGACACACAATTATTATTCATAGTAGTTATTATTCAGTATACAAGTTCATATAGAACACAGCCATGGACTCCGGTCCACCTGCTAGGGGAGAACATGCTAACTCCAGACTGATAGAACCAGTACTGTTCCACCTGGGAATCGAGCACAGAACCTTTTTAATGTGAGGCAACAATGCTGTCACCAGTTATGTTAGTGAAATGTTTTACTTCATATGGGTTCTGGTAAAAATGTTAGTAAATTACTTTTTAAATGATGTAATAATTAGTTATTTTTGTACTTTTTTGTACATATCTGTACTTTCTATTATTTAATATATGTAAATATTTGTGAAAACGCTTTGTATTTGTATATTTTTGTAAGCTGCTGTCACTTTAGGAAGTCAATGGCTAAAAATAACAATGCCATTAAGAAAAATGTAGAATTTGTTAAATAAACTCTGACCATGCCCCAAACCCTTCCTAACTGTTGAAACTGGATTCTCTGGTGACAGTGGCAGAGACGAGGACCCTGAACAAACTGCTGGACATAATGGACAATGCAAGGCACCCTTTACACAACGTCATCAGTCACCAGAGAAGCCAGTTCATTGAGAGAATGCTACATCCCTAGTGCAGAACCAACACACTGAAAAACTCTTTTGTCCCTCATGCCATCATACTGGTGGAAAATGGGAAGAATAACAGTTTACTGGACTGTCACATAAGCACAATACTTTCACCTATTACTAATTTTTATGCACATTGTACTTTTTATATGTGCTATTTATAACTCCAAAACACTTTATGTGGAATAGTTTTCCTTACTTTACTTTATTACTTACTTACTGTGTTACTTTTATTCTTACTTATTTAACGTTTTCTTTGAGTGTAATTATGATGTAACTGGGACCTCAATTTCCCTGAAGAAACCACCCGAAGGGATCAATAAAGTTCTATCTATCTATCTAACAAACTCTACCCCAAACCTTCTTTTCATTTGTAGAAATTATTTAAAATTTTGAATAAATCTTTGCTGTTTTCAATATAGCAGGTCATGTTTCATTCATATAATGCATATTTATGACAACCTTAATCATTTTTAAAAAGTGTAAATGCAATGTGACACTCATGACAATGCAAACCTTTAAACCTTGTTTATGTGTCTCCATCTTTTCCCGACACAGTTGGCCCACAACCATGTAACCATGGTGACAGCAGAAATTGCACCAATAGGACCCACGTATCCATATATTTCCCTCCCACTATCTTCCTGTGAAGACGAGAAGGCAAAAATAAATTGTAAATAACGGTCAGCAGTGTGCTGGTCTCACATCTGTGTGGCTTTGGTGAAAAAGATTTAGCCATTTGCCCATCGCATGTGTATTTCCTCATGGCCTGAAGCTGAAAGTGTTCTGTCAGGTGGCTTTGCATTGCACAAATCATGGTGTGCTGTGTACTCAGCCTTCATATCACCCGACACTTTTACCCAATACATAGCCAGTCTAGTCGCACTCTAATTTCTGAAGAATTATTGGTTGGAATTATTGGAATATTGGCTAACTAATGCAATATAAGTATTCACAAGAAAATTAATGTTATTGTGCTCTGCTTATTCTAAGAACTGCATATTACTTTGTAAACAGTAAACCAGTAAATATATGAACACATAACTATGAACATATAAACATGAACAGAAGAATTGTTACCTATCCACAATATCCAAAGAAATATTTCGGATTTTTATTAGAATTTCACTGACAGCTGAGAGAACATATCTACTGATTTGTGTAGCCTCGAATGTTTAACAGTGCTAACAAAAAGATGCATTGTAAAAATTATCCCCCCAAAAGTACTGTAATGAATTGTGGGGGTGTAATACCGAGTACTGATATAATGTCACTTCTGGTGTTGCTATGTTTGTTTGTCACTGTACTAATCTGAACAGTGATGCTCAGAAAGATTGTTTGTGCTACAGTACATGGATTGTAAAACTACTCTTCCCACACACTGCAGATGTACACCTCTGAGTTTGTTGGTCTTCTCTCAAAAATATACATTTATATTTGTGATTCTGATAACTGACAGTGACTCTGACCGTTTTCAATGCTTTGCAATGTGTTCAATGAGAAACATCTATGACAGTTTGATCGCTTATTTTAAAACATAAAAAAGTAAACTAGATCTGTATCTATAGCACATATCTAAAATGGCAGTAATCTGTTTGTGGTACAATTGTTCACTCATAGAATTACATTTTCAGTGTGGATGATTCTGGCCAAAATGTTTTTACTTATATTCTGTTGTTCTAGTTTTTTTACTAAAACATTGCTTGTCATTTTGAAATGTGTTGCAGGCCTAAAATGTTTTAGAAAATTAATCCCATCCAGCCATCTATCCATTATCTAGTTTAACCACTGCTAAAACCAACTTTAGGGGCATGGCGGGACAGACACTAGGTGAATGCACAAAAAACCTGAACAAGTCGCCAGTCTGTTGCCGCATACAAAGACAAACACACACAGGACAATTTATCTTAGGCGTATTGGACAATCTCCAATTAAACTGTTTTTGGACTGTGGGAGAAAACTAGTGGAACTGGAGGAAACTCACGCAGACATGGGGAGAATTTGCACAGAAACTTCACAAAAGCCCCAGACTTCACAAAAGCCCAAACTTCTTTCTCTGAAACCAACCGACTGCCCAGAGTTAACTACCTGTACTGATAGATTTTTGTTTTCATAATGAAAGATTTCATGCTTTTTAGTATATATCATATTTAAACAATTCTAATGGTTTAGTTTGTAACATTTTGAATTGGTGAAGTGGAAATATGAACACAAGTGTGGACACAATAGTGCCTAATATTTTAATATCTGTAGCAACATAGCTATAATCTACTTAAAAAATGCAAAACAGCATCTCTAGTACTGATGTGATTTCATGTAAAGTGCATCCATTCTGAAAATAAATAATAAAAATTCTTAAAAGAATTATTGATTTATTATAGTGCACGTTTACAACAAGAGGAATGTTTGAATCCTGTCTGTTCTTTTTAAGGAGCAGTAATTATGTACACGGCGAGAAACCAAAACTATTTATAATTCGTTTCTTATTGTTATTTTTACATTATTTACCACTTTAATCAATATTTAGTATTGAAAAGAGGAAAAATGTGTTACAAAGATCCAGACAACATGTTTCTTTGGCATCACCATTTATTTCAGTGTAATCAAAAGTAAAAAAGAAAAGAAAGAGAGAGCACAAATAAAGTCCATGTGGTGCAAGACATTTAAAAATGGATAAAATTTATCGAATTCATAGACTGCTGATGACCTAAATCAATGCTTTCACTGCTTTTAATTGTATCCTGGCCAACACAACTTAAACATTTCCAAATAAGATGAACACTTCTAGAGATCCAGATTTTACTGGTTGTGTGTTTACATCAGTTCAATTAGTGTTACACACTTCTTAGGATTCAAGATGTACAAACATGACAGACTTGTGTGAACATCTGTATTACTAAGTCAAATAACTATGCATTTATAACAAAATACACATTTTAAGAAATTCTTTGGTGACATTGGTCAGCATAATTTATAATACAGCTTACTGTATGGCTTACTGGGATTCTGTGCGATATACAATATATATTTTCTTAAAGTGCAACTTGACAATAGTGTCAAGTTAGTATACACAGTAGTAGTATACTCAATGGTACACTCAATAGTAATAACATAGAAAATAACTACATTTTTCATTTACCAAAAATAGACTTTAGTGTGCTATAGTTAACACGCTGATTGAGTGTGCTCAGTAACTCATCATGAGAAAAGAGTCTGGAAAACAATTGCGCAGTGTTTCTGGGTACAATTTAAGGCTTGGCTGAACATTTTCTTTTCAAGTATAGTGTTTTGATGCTGTGCATTATTCAAATCTTTGCCACACATCAGCATTTACATTTAAAGATAATAGGCCGCTTTAGAAAAACCTTAGTATTTTATGGGCCATGAGTTCTAAACTCTGATTGAAATAACTCATGAAGAGAAATGGTGAACTTCTGATCCCCACCTGTTATGAATACAGATGAAGAGTCACGGTTCTTTATCTCTCACACACCACCATGAGGTACATTACTGTAGGTAAGGGAGGAAAGTGAAGCTTAGTTAAAGCTTTAAATCTTAGCCTTTAGTCTTCTCCGTCTTCCTCATCTGTCCTTTTGGCTTTGAGCATCTGGAAACAGTGAATAGCCGATGCCAAGAAGAAACTGGCGATGATGGCGGCCACTGATATACAGATCCCAGAGAAAATGACTATGAGATAGTCTTTTATAGAGAGCAAACCCTTGCATTGTATGAAACTGTCCTCAGAAAGCATGCTCAGGGATACCCGTCGCCCATCCACTGGGAGTGAACACTCCATGCCCTCAAGCCCTGCAGAAGTTAAAAAAGAAGAAATTCCATTAGGTGAAGCATTCAACTTTGTGTTATTTTGCACTGTTTTAATTTAGGATGCATATAAACAGCACTTAACTTACTACAGGCTTGGGAAAGAATTATGTCAACTAGGTTTTAAATACCAGTGTATTATTTATGAGGTAAAGTAATTCCATGACATAACATATTAATAAAGTTCACAAGAATTGGGAGACTGAAGGTGGAGGTGAAAGCCTCGTTATATTTATATCTTTCCTTTGCTTGTGGCACTGGAGCACTTTTTAAAGAAATATTTTAAAATTGTTATTACATTCACAGCCTTAAAGACGGAAAACGAAAGATGATTTATGTAAAGAACCATCACCGGGTAGATATTGAATGCAATGACCTTGTTGCTTCAATCTAGTTTGGCCAATCATAGTATATCTTATTATTCTCTTAATTACAGTCACCTGGTGTGTTTCAGGTGCAAAGTTCCCTATATATCATGACTCTTCTTTACCTGACGCATTGAGGTTTGCTCCAGTTTCACTAATGGCTACCAGCCTTGTGTTTATTTTTCTGAGAAATCCCTCCGGTTCTCCCACTGTGGGAGAACCTCAGAGTGCTCCGGTTTCCTCCCACAGTCCAAAAAACATGCACTAGGTTGATCGGAAATGAGGAATTGTCCAGTAGTCTCACAAGAGACTTCCTGACGACAACCACTTACTGGTGGTTGTCGTCAGGAAGGGCATCCGGACGGAAAACTCTGCTCCAAACACTAACGTCCTACCCCAGGAACTGGGAAAATGGACGATAAATGAATAGATAAATATTATATTCTTTGTTGCTGCGTTAACCATGTCTACATGGGTTTCCTGCTATGTCACAATAATCAGGTTAACTGGTAACACAGAATTATACACAGACGTATAACATATGATGTAGCCCGATGGTGACCACGAATTGGATTTATGAAGTAACGACTGAAGTGTCTTTAAGCAAGGCACAAAACTGTTATTGCTATATATTACAGAATATTCTATGGACTGTTGCAATTTAGCTAATGTAGCTACACTTTTGCACAATGTACATATTATATATTATTGTACATATTTTTTTTATTATTTTATTTTGTATTATTATCTACTTTAACTTTTGATATCCAGTGTGGACAGCAAAGTAAAAATTTCATTTGACAAGAAAAAAAAGTTTCCTTACTGTGCATATGACAATAAAGCTCTGAATCCTTGAATCCTAACTGCTACCAGGTGTCGTGGCAAGGGCTGTCCTCCACACCGGGCACATGTGCTCACTATAGTGTGTGTTTACTAGTGTGTGTATAAATGTGTGTTTCACATTGGGTTTACAATGTGTTTACACATACAGTATACATATTAGAATTGTGGTGTTTCTTATTTTAATTAGAGTTTTTTTTTGTCTCGCAAACCCATTTAATTATATTTAGAAATGCAAAATCTATTAGATGATGTAAACTGCAAAAAGCTTTATGCAATAAAGGCACTCTGTATATCAGAACGCTCTCATCTGGCGTGGAAAAACATTGGTGTGCTTTGTGTATTGTCACTGACAAGTCAGTAGACATCATCATTAATCGTGGCAAAGAGTGTGGGTGAGTCAGACCATGCAGAAGGGGTTTTTACACACAATCCATTTAGTCACCTCAGTTATTGTCGTTTTTCAGACTTGGCCAAGCATTCTGCCAGACCAACTGTTCAGTTGTTTAGCAGAGCTAATTAAAATGATCTGTGATTGGAGCTCTACAACATATTATCCTGTCAGATTACACTCACACACCTTTATTCATTCATTCATTCAATGTCTGTTTTGCTACAAGTTAATGCTATTCAGAATCAATGTGAGTTAAGTTTACTAGGCAAAAAATCCTTGACAGAACATTATACAGCAAACACACACACACACACACACACACACACACACACACACACACACACACACACACACACACACACACACACA
>JAOTRQ010000011.1:1539301-1558023 GCA_028565875.1 Hoplisoma paleatum | reverse complement strand
GATACTCTGGGGATCGGTAGCGGTCCACAGAGTAACCCAGGGTCGAAGTCGACTGAAGGGTGAAATAGAGAGAGAGAATTGTGCTGTACACACAAAACCTGTACGGCCTGTATGGCCAAGGTTTGGGCAAATTTCAAACAACGAAAGTCTACAGTGGTAAGTATCTAGTGTCTAATGTTTATTAGGCAAGTCATCCTGCAACTTTTGTTTAATACAGTCAAATTTGCGTGAACATTCAATATTATACGTATTTGTAATATCATTGGCATGTAAAAAACATTATTTATCACTAAAACTGAGCAAACTGAGAACAAATATCTTCCATTAGTAAACTTGATTATGATTACTTGCAAATAATCAAACCAGTTGTCTGTCAGTATCTATAGTATTAAAAAAAATACATTAAGCATGATGACGCCCACTAGTTACACATACAGATCACCATAAATATGTCAGGAGTGACATTTACAGCTGTAAATCAAGATTTGTTTTTCTGGTAAACAAAGTGCACTGAAACAATCATACACAGTATTAACAGTGAATCTGTAACACATTCAGACATCCAGTAGCATAAGTTGAAGATGGACCAAGAAGTTCAACATTAGTAAGACAAATGAACAAGAATCATTTCTATCTACTACTAAAAAAACCTTTTGGAAGCATAATTAAAGATTTTTAATGATTATGATTTAGACAAAGTTATTGTAATACTGCTATAAAATTCCACAATGCACAATGAGACATTGTTTCAGCTCATGTGAAAGCTGGTATTAAATATCAGATGCTTCATGCCATCTACTTTAAGGCTATCGCTCAGTTGTCATTCGTTTAAAAAAGGTTTACATTTTCACACAAGAATAGACTTAACATGGACTTACAACCAGACATTCATGGCAAGGTTTACTTTGTCACTAAGCCGCACATAACATTATAACATCGGGAACAAAAAGGCTTAAAGTTCACACCAAAACAAATCAGGGTTTTTACGCTGGAATGAAACGTGTACCAGTGATGAGAAGTCAGATGAGGAAAGTGAAACTACAAAATAAAAAAGGAGATTAAGGATTATAAAGATGGATCTTTAAACAAACTTACATCTGAAAGACTGATCATCAATAAATGGATAAACCGATAGATAGGGGGGAAAGAAATATAGAAGGGAATTAAGCATAAAGTGAGTAGAAAAACAAATTGTATGGAAAATGAAACCAAACGAATGACCAAAAGTTCAGTTAAACGTTTACTTTTTTCAAATCGAAGGTTTACATTGAACATTAAATAATAAAGCAATGTCTAGAAACAAAACAGCCAACAATAGGCTCAGAAGACGATGTGAGCAAGCAGGAATAGTAAATTTTTACGGTAGGTAAGTATCAGCACCTTCAAACACATCAAACAATATTTGGCATCGGTGACAGGTTCAGCTATTTTTCCATGAGCCCACAAGTGATTGACGGGGCCCCTGGAAATGTTTAATAGAACAATATTAACTTAGCATATCATGTGCCTTTGACCACTATTCACGTCTGTCCTCCTACCTACGTACCTCAGTAAAGAGCGGCACATTGTTGCCTAAAAACAAGAAGTTGCAGGTATTGTTCTCCCTGTGTCTAAGTGAGTTTCCTCTGGGTACTCCGGTTTCCACCCACAATCCAAAAACCCAATGAAATCAGGTTAATGGGAGCTCGTGAAATTGTCCTGTATTTGTGCGTGTCTGTATCCCGCAACAGACTGTCGACCTGTTCAGGTGTTTAGTGTTTTTGACCAGTTTGTGTCCCACCGTGATCCTTAATAGGCCCTTTTAAGCAGGTGGATGGAAGTGTTGGTTTCTTTTCCTTGTAGATGACATGTGAGGATCATGAAAAATCATGACCTCCAGTTTTAAGTGCATTCGATATGTGTGCATGATGCAACAGAAGTACCTATAATGTCAATAAAACTGTCAAAAAAAAAAGAAAATAAATATATATATACAAAATAAAACATTAAAGAAAAGAGGGCAACTGTCAACACAATGATATTTAAGGTATTAATCATGACAAATGTATTTAGAGATTGTTTTTGTCACTACATTTTGTCCACTAGGGAATTAGTTGTCACATGGATCCTTCCTGACCATATGGCAGCAGAAATGTCTTATTTGGCCACTAGTTCAAAGTCAGTACCAAACCGCACCTGTCTAAACATATTTTATATCTTTTTACCTTAACAGGATTATAATACTGATAGGTAAAAAGAGCTAAATTGATTTGACCCGTTGCCCTTTTAAAGGGTCAAACGTTTGGCTCAAAATAAGCTACTAAACGAATCGTGATCAAACTGGTAACATCATCACTGTTCACAGTGCACTTAACAGAGTTCCATCAGTTCCACAGCCATTGTATTTGCTATCCCTGGTGTGTAACGCTTCCCCGCTGCCTGCTGGGTGATTTTGGTAATGTTTTGTGTGTAGAATTCCCTCACGGGGATCTTCTCTAAACAGAAAGGACCAGAAACCAGTGAGCTGGAAGAGGGATTCAGTTCCAGGAGGGATCAGACCTCCACAGACTGAATCTGATTCATCTGAGCTCGCATCATCTGCACGCTGTTGAGAATCTTTTTCTGATGGCCAGCCAGAGTCACTCCAACTTTCACGATATCGCTGAGAATAAAACAGACCCAGATGCGTTAGTATTTTATATTTAAAGCCTCAAATGTAATGCTATTTGTAACTTCATTGTAACTCTGTGTTGCACTTTTTGTTGAACTGATCAATAATTGGTACATTTTTTAAAACCCAACATGGCTATCTGTAGTTTTAACGACCATTAGCTTAATAGCTAATTTTCTGTTCCATTACATGTGATTATTTGTTACTCTTCCCAATCAACTGCAACTAGACCCCCCTCCAGGATCACTGAAGCCCCCTAGAAGAACCACTTGGTAAAACAAGTGCAAAAAAAGCAACTAGAATAGAAAGAAAAGATGCAATTATAAAAGTACGTGCAAGATACAAGAACCAACTAAGCAATGGCGGAATGGTTAATAACTTATTTCTTATTAAGTTGAATGATGTTTCTGTCAATAATAAGAAACTTGACCCTAGGGGGCGTTGTGTTTGATGGTGGTACAGAATGAACCATCGAATGTACAAAAGTGACAAGCAGTTCATTCCAAGGACATGATAGGGACTTCTTAGACAGCATTTTATATCATCTTGTGCCTGTTCCAGAGACGTCTAGATCTCTTTTTTTATTGTTTTAATGTCTTATTAGTCATCTTCAAAAATTAATATAATATTCGGCCCTCAGAATCGTATACGCACACATACAATAAGACAATCCCAGAATTCAGAGCGGAACGACTTCCCCTCAGAAAACTAAATCTTGTTAATATATGTCTATATAAAAATGAACAGGTGGATTTATTTATTATTATTTGTGTTATTATTAAGTTCCGGCTTGTCGGTGAAGTTTAAACACTTTAATAGCCACTATTTGAGATGTTAGTGCTTGTGCTACGTTAACATTGTCCTGACTACGTAGGTATGTTCGAATAACCAGACATATCTATTAAGGTGATGACTTAATAGAACTTTCACTAGTTAGAATGAACAGGACAGCTCTCTACATGGACATCGAAACAGCCCCCGACACTTTTGAAGACACCCATGGATTGTAAATATAATAAATAATAAGTTAAAAATAATTGGGGAGAAGAGCATATGTACGTATACTTGGATACTGCAGTGTATCTGTATATGCATAAATTCCAGAGAGGAGAGGATGTCCGAAAATGTGTAAAATGTGCAAAAAAAAGAGGAATAGATACAAAACTTACTCTAAAGTCATTTGTGATACTGCATCAAAGGAAGTAAAGCCCCCATTGGCAAAGTTGGTCTTGTATTGTCCCATTTTGATGGCGTCCAGCCACTCATCCACAGAGCTGAAGCTGGAGAAGTCTGGAGTGCTTCGATCCAGCAGAGGTAGATGAACACTGAAACAAGTCCACAGAGACCCGACATCATCATCATCATCATCATCATCATCATCATCATCATCATCATCATCACTAAAATTATTTACAACATGATTGCTTCCAAATTTTGTAAATGAATGTAATAATTCATTCAAATAACCATTTTATAGAAACAAGTACTGTACAGTACGATCTCTACACGTTCTCATTTCAGGACACATGATGTGTCCAAAATTTTTGGACCCCAACCCTTTATGGATGTAAAAGCCCCTTACAATGTTTTGTCATGTGGTTTTTGCTGCTGTCTGTTCCCTCCTCTCATCTATGTTTTTTTCATGAGTGATTTTCACTTGACGTTAGCAATAGAGGAACATATTTTATTGTTGGAATTTACCCCGATGTTTGTTTTTGTGTGTTTAAGTCAGGTGCTTTATACCGGGTAAAATATATCCAACAATAGTGATGGTGTTATAAATGTTAACGCTGGTGTTCTTGTGTTAAAACCCACTGAAGAAGTTTGCCAACACCTGATATAGAAGGTCGTTATTTTCCCTTTTTGGTGTAATCTTACCCTGAAGAGAGTGGCGTGGTGACCTTCAGGCTGTTGGGGATGCGGATCATTTTGTCCAGGGTGTTCACAATCTGTCCAAATTTAGGCCGATTGTTTCGGTCCTTCTGCCAGCAGTCCAGCATTAGCTGGTGTAACGCATTGGGACAATCCATAGGATGAGGTAATCTATAATCCTGCTCTATAGCATTGATCACCTATAAGTAGTAACAAAATAGATCATAGACAGTTGTTATTAACAATGATAATAACTAATTCATTATATTAGATATTAGCTGAATACATCATATGTGTCCACTAGGGGGCTCTGTTGTATTAATCACCCAGTTAAAGCCACGTGGCTGTAACTATGCTAGGAAAAGAGTCAAAATGTCCTACATCTTGATTGCTCATGTCCCAGTATGGTCTTTCTCCATAGGACATGACCTCCCACATGACGATGCCATAACTCCACACATCGCTGGACGAGGTAAACTTTCTGTACTGGATCGCCTCCGGCGCGGTCCATCGGATGGGAATCTTCCCTCCCTACAAATCAAATAGATTTTGTAACATTTTATTTATAAATATTCAATGTTACGTTATATTAAAATAAATTGTATGATATTGATTCGTATGTGCTTTACTTTACGCTCCCTCAGGAAAAAGTACAAGAATACATTACAAATTAAAACCGTGATCCAGATCTTGTCTGAATTTGCTCCTAGATTAAGTAAAATTTCCCAAATGATATTAATCCATTCCGTACTTTATAAATAATATATAATGTTTTAAAAAAAACTGTTTTAAGTCGTATCCGACTGTTGGTGCTCTGAGTTTCTTAGCAAGCGTTTTTACGGAGTTGGTTGCAGGTCTTTTTCCAACCGCAGCGCTACAGGGATCTTGCATATCTACAGGACAATTTCACATTACTAATCGACATAGTACTTGTTTTTGGAATGTAAGGAGAACTTGCTAACTTCGCACAGAAAGCCCCCGGCCTGACCCGGGGCTATCGGATGGGATGGGATGCGACGGTGCTGAACTACTAAGCCTACAGCATAATAAATAATAATACATATCAACAGACCATGTATTGGAATACCCTGCTTTGATTTACCTTGAAGATCAGACGAAGATGCTGGAGGAAGTTTTCAATTGTTACTCCATCGCTTAACGTACTTGCGTCACACTTAATCAGGGGAGCCACACCTCAGAGGATCGGTGTGGCTGCTGGATTTTATTACAACCAGATCAGAACAGTCCTGATTTCACTAGTTTCTCAGTTTAAGAGCTGATCACGTGACCTCCTGGGTTGGTTGGAATAAAGACCAGCAGCCCTACCGGTCTTTTATGGATCTGGTCTGACACCCGTACTCTTAGCCTTGCAACATATTGCTCATATGACCGCTAAACGTAATTGCTAATGTTTTATTTTTTTAGTTTCATACAAACTTTGGTCACTTCTTCATTGACTTCACTAAACAGCAACTGAACACTCGCTGGGCCACAATATAGCGGACTGCAAGTAAGTATCTTAAGTATCGCTGCAGTCTGTAGGAAAGCGGCCTTGCTCGCTCGTATCTCGTATGACAGCTTGCATCACAAATTGACGTAATTGTCAATTGCCATAGTACAGGTCAATAAACAAATAACTACTTGTGGAACAATGAACAAAGTGATGGAGGAACAAACTCACCAAGGTGCTGGTGTATGTTGGGTCTGATGGGTCATCCTCTAAAAAGCGGGACAGCCCAAAATCGGACACTTTACACACCAGGTTGCTGTTAACCAGGATGTTGCGGGCTGCCAGGTCTCTGTGCACGTAGTTCATGTCACACAGATACTTCATACCTGCTGCTATGCCACGCAACATGCCCACCAACTGGATCACTGTAAACTGCCCATCATTTTGCTGAAGAAACAAACGATAAACAAGCAGGAACACATCATGTTACTTTTTTTTTTAAAATATCCCAATTTGGAGTCTGACATTGAGCATAAAGTGATGTTTATAATGTATTGTTGAGCAGAACCACTAAACCTGAATGACCCTTATCCAGCTGTGCCTATAGTTGGCCATATTATGTCCCAGAGGTTAAACAAGCAAGCACATCAGAGCTGATATTTCAAACGTGTGGTTCCAAACTGTAGAATAATGACTGGCTTCCATTCTGAGCTCTGGTGGCTGACTGGTGGTGCTTGCACAGACAATAGGGATCATGGACAAAGCTGATCTACGTAAGAACTCACTTAGCACAGGTGGAAAGATGCAGCCCGGGTCAAAGGGAGAACGTGTTCATCATAACTTTCCTCAGTCAGGAGCGGAAGGCAACATGAACATTAGTACAGGTTGATTGGGATCAAAGATCTGAATAAATATCTGAACCCACCCTGAGAAAAGAATCCAGAGATCCATTCTCCATAAACTCTGTGATGATCATAACAGGACTGCTTTTGGTCACCACACCCTCCAAGTGGATGATGTTGGGATGATCGAACTGACCCATGATGCTGGCCTCACTCAGAAAATCCCTCCTCTGCTTCTCGGTGTAGCCTGACTTGAGGGTTTTGATAGCCACCAGGATCTCTCTCTTCCCGGGCAGGCGCAGGTTGCCACTGCACACCTCCCCGAACTCGCCTGAATGAAAACAGGTTGCAAATTATAAATAGAAATGTACATATCAAGGTAAGTAAAATGTACGTTTGTATTTACGGCGTTACTTACCTGCACCGATGACTTGTTCGATTTTCACACTGGACACGTCTATTTCTTTAGCGAACTCCCGCACCGCCTCATTGGGGTCCTCGTAAGTGAAAGGGTCTATGTAGATCTTCATTCCTGGTGACACTTAGACAGTGAAAAAGAGGCTCCGATCATACACGGATGAGGCATAACATTATGACCACAACCTGATTTTGTGTTGGTCCATCTTTTGCTGTATTTTGACACCTTCAAATCCAGAATAAAGGGATTTAATAAACAAACCACTGACCACTGTAGACCAGGAACACCCCTGGTATGTTTTGTCCAGTAGGGATGTAATGATACGCTCTACCGACGATGCGACACAATTCACGATACGATTTTTTACGTAACATGAAGTATTCATTTGATTTATTTATTTGGTAGGAACTGATATGACACTTACTGTGGCCGCTGGTGTAGTGCTGTAACTTATCAGTAAACTCAGAATCTGTTCTGTCACTTCCTCTCCTAAAGCAGACATAGAACAACCAGATACAGTCGTCAAAAATCAAGCCAGGTCATTGTTTGATATCGCAAACCATGAAATCTTTTTTAGTGAATAATTTACTTATAATATTTACACTCATTATTTAGTACTGGAGCCCTGCGGCATACGGGAGGGACAGGCAGGGTGTCTTAGGTAAGATACAATCATTCTGTTAACGTGACTTATGCTTTATTTGGGAGGGTACCCGTCATGTCATGTTGTGGCTACATTGTAAGTAATCCTGCACCAGTGGGTGCAAAAAAGTTTATTAAAGATTTTCCACACTGTGTTGTTCAATATAATGCTATCCAACTTATATGTATTATATTAAGATAATTAAGATATTCTATGTGTAAAGTTATCAGAACGCAATTCCATAGCATATATATATATATACTAGGTGCATCAGTGACTAGAGATCAAAAGGTCTCCTGTCCAACCCTACTACCGCCAAGTTGCCACTTTTGGGCCCCTGAGCAAAGCATTTAACCCTCGATGTGGAAATATTGTGTGAATATAAATGATGGAACCACATATTATCAGAACTGTCTATTATAATATTTGTAAGCAGTCATTTGTCTGCAGCACCCGTCTGACACGCCTGCAGTAAAGACAAACTGCCCCTGCACAGAGCGAGTTCATATGTGGACCAGCTTTGTGTACAAATAACATCCTTTCCAGGTACCATGAATCAGTCTGGGAGCCTCAGTCTGGGAGCAACACCCAGGCACATGAATAACAAAGTTTTTTTTTATTTCAGCTTTAGAATGTTTAAAGGCATTTAAATATATTTCGTTTACCAGCTCATCGTAGCTTGTAAGCTTTAAGCTCTGTAGCAGAACATTATAAAACATTATCCTCTTTATTCTGCATGATTCATGTATCAATCAGTCTTGACCAGACGGCCAGTTACTTCTGCTCGAAAGCAATTCCAGAATGTGACGCTCCCACCACATTTTATACTGAGGATCATGTTAGCTGGTTTGTTTGATTGAAGCCATGTAACTGAATTCGAGCCAGAATGTTTCAGCACTCAAAAGATCTTCTGTAATTCTACAAGGACTTCTGTGAATTCCTTTTGTAAATATACTGATTTAGTTTCGATATTTAGCTTTTTAATACTGTTGAGGATTACATATGTGTTGATGATGGATGACATGGTTTGTGCTTTTATCAAATCAAAGCTAATCTTTAAAAAACCATGAATACGATGAATGAATACAATCCTTTTCAAATTCAATGATCCCAGCTGACCAGTGGCAATGCCAGGTTGAGTATTAGTGCCACTGTATCCCAAATTTGATTAACTTGATTAAAAGTGCAGTATTAATGCAAACATCAAACACATGTAAAACATTTAAATCCACTATAGAGGAATGTAGAAGGACTACAGTAACCCACCGATTACAGACGATGATGAGCACGATGACTGAGATGAGAAAAACGATGCCAGCAGCTGCAGAACCGATTACGAGAGGAAGTTTCTCCTTCAGGCTTGAATCATACTCCTCTAAATAAACCCACAACACAAGCACAACATATAGTTAAAGTCAATTTTACATTTAGAATTTGTAAGGGAGATTGGTTTAAATGGTTTAAAACGATTCCACTCTGTATTGTAAAACGTTATTACAGATAGACAGATAGACAGACAGACAGACAAATGGAGACAGATATTTAGATGACATGCAGCTAGACAGATAAACAAGACAGATCCATAGACAGACAGATAGATAGATAAATAGATGTTAGAACTCCATGGAGCCTTTTCTCTGTGCCCATATAAACACAAACAAACAGACATATAAACAATCAGCCAGACAGACAAATAGATGACAGACAGGTAGACAGAGAGATAAATAGATATAGATAGACAGATATGTGGATAGGCAGACAGACAGACATAAAGAGAGATAGATAGATAGATAGATAGCACTTCATGGATCCAAAATATATAGAGCATATACTGTATATGGGCACATATTCTCTGTGGTCCAGGTCCTTTTTGCTTGAAGTTTGTATGTTCTCCTGACATATATGTGCGTTTCCGAGCTGCAGTTTACTGACACAGTCCAAAAAACAACCATGTTATTTGGAGATACGGAATCCGATCTCCAATGTGGAATCCTATCCGTGCTTAGCCACATTGTAGGCACTGTAGTGCTTATCTCAAGTCCAGATAAATAAGAAGCGTTGTGACTGAAAAGGCATCTGGAGTAAAAAATCAGGCAAATCGATAATATGGCGATACTCAACAGGAGCTGAACGAAACGTCTGCAATTATATGTCAATATTTAATTTCTACACATAACAACTAGTATAATAAAGATACCTGTGCGTCTTTAGTCAACACTTAACAATACAAAAAAAAACATCCATAAGGTCAAGTTATAGTTACGTCAATGTAACGATCTGGCGATCGTTCATCTCCAGCCATTCGAGTTCTGGCAGCAAACGTCATTATCAACACTCCATAAAATCTTTTATTAACGTTGTCTGGAACTACACACTAGCCAACTGGCACTCATTTCTTTCCCTGGGCTTATTTGAACTCTTTAAAAGCATCAGAAAATGAACACAGCCTGTGGGGTGTATGACAGCTCACTTTTGGAAAGGCAAGATCATGCTGGGATAGGAACTCTGACATCTGTTTTGAGCTCTGCTCTTGGCACAGCGCTGAACTGACAAGCTGAAAGACGTTGCTGTGAATAACAAAGATTTTAAAAACGAGATAGAATTTGAGTGATCGGACTAATAACATTGAATGAATCTGTGCTGACAGGCTATCACATCAGATCACATAATGCCTACTGTAAGGACTAAGAAATTCATTTAAAAAAATGCTGAATTAAAATATCGCACCAGTGTAAAACGGCAGAATAAGGCTACTATTTTTAATTAAGGCTATAAAAGAATCATGTTGTTCAACATTCATAAGTCTTGGTGAGTAGATCATGATTAGACCTGTTGCCCAGGTGACTGATAATTAAGTTTTAACCAATGAAGCGTAGAATGGAACAAAGTGTGTTCTTATTTTTTACCCAATTAACTGAATATAACTGTTTATTTCAATTTAAATTAAGTTTTAACATTCTGGTCATCGTCATAGTCACACTTTTGGACACATAAGTACATTTACAATTACAACGAAACACCATTTCGAACAATCGATTGGCTCAGGGACCTAACAGTGGTAACTTGATAGAAGTTAGGCATGACCATCTGATTGCTAGGCTATTACCTAAACCACAAAAGAATGTACACCCACGGTGTGCTTCATGTCTGCGTCTTCGGCAGTACTTCAACCCAAAGCTATAATATAATAAAAATCATGTTTTTAAGTCTTGGTGAGGACTTCCTGCACAGTTGGCAACCTTTTACTGTAGAAGGTGTGACCCATTCTGTCAGAAATGTATGCAAAGATGAAAAAAAGTTCACCCGTAGTCCACAGCCTGGTGAGTCTGGATGCTACAAGAGCTCTTCCTGTATATTTGTTCAGAAAGTTATTTCTTGCCACAGTCGTCCTAGGCTTACTTTTAAAGGGGGGTGTAAGTTTTTATTTTTCGGCTAGAAGCCCTTCACTTTGTACCACTGCGTTGTGATAAAGTATATTGTAAAAATGCATATAAAATTGACTTGACTTGAGTTTGCATGCCAAGCTGCTTGATGTAACACACCTATGGCAATGGATGTGATTGGAACACTTGAATACAATCATTTGGATAAGCGAGTATTGTGTATATAACGCTACACCACCAAAATGCTACTACGATACAACAAAAGCTTAATGTACTCAAGACAAACAATACTGATTTATTATTTGTAGAAATAATTCTAGCACTCCCAAGTGAACATCAAGACCACGATACATACACATGTCTAAAAACACAAACTCTATCAATTCGATACAAACACACCTTCAGTCATGGTTTGGAAGTACATTTTCCCACTGAAGCGTCCAAATCCTGCCACGGTCCGAGCTCGCACTTGGAATACGTAGATGGTTCCAGGTTTCAGACCTCGAATCACAGCTGTATTCGTCTGGCTTCTCAGTGCAGACGAATTCAGCTCAGCCGTGTTCTAGAAGAAAATAAAGCCACCGCGTTTCCGGATAGAACAGCACACATAGAAAAATGCAAGTACAAGTACGAACAAAAGCAAGTAGATAAATATAAGTGCGATTACTTTCTCGTAATACTGCAACTCGTAGTCTAAGATGACTCCGTTCGGCTGGTCTGGCTGGGACCACGACAGAGTGATGCTGTCTATAGTCTTGCTGACCTGGTGTATGATGGAGACCACCGATGGTGCTAAAAAGATGAAGATAACACCATCAAAACGATCAAACGTGTATATACTATATAAACATATAGAAAAATACGTACAGCACTGTCACAACACAGCTCTGATTTGATTAAAAAGTCATTTTATTTTATAAACTAGAATCAGAATTAGAACCGAATAAACACCTATAATAAAATAAACAAACTGATAATGCCTGAGAAAAAGTAACAATACGACAATACTGTGAAAATATGACGTTGCTCTTCATTTATAAAATCATTTGTTGTATTACCACAGTGGTGTCCAAACGTTTTGCAAAAAGGACATAATTTGGTGAATTTTCAGCCCGACATTATTTTAACCATAACACAGAACTATAGAAGTATTTTTTAAACATTTGTATTATTTTGCTCTTAAACAATCTCATAATTAAGTGCATCCAGTGACGTTTAGAAGAAAACTGTTCACAGAACAAATCATAACAGGTTCTGAACTTATTTACTTATTAAACAACATAATAAAGACAATTTTTGTAAAAACCCGTTTATTTTTCTGATACTGAAAATTTCCACTTACTGAAAAACCCGGAACGACAACATCTGCTCAATGCACTGTTCTGGTAGAGAACATACCAAAACCCTGTATTCTCTTTGTATTCTAACCTTATATGCTCTTGAACTGTTATGCTTTGGAACTGTACATCGTCTACTGCCATCCTTTGGTAAAATATATAATAGCGTTTTTGTTTGTGTGCATATTATTCAAATTCAAATTTTATTTGTCATTACACATATACAGATGTGCAGTACAATGAAATGTTTCTCTTCGCATATCCCAACTTGTCTGGAAGTCGGGGTCTGAGCGCAGGGTCAGCCAACGTACGGCGCCCCTGGAGCAGACGGGGTTAAGGGTCTTGCTCAAGGACCCAGCAGTAGCTGTGTAGCAGAGCCTGGACTTGAACCTCCAACCTTTGAATTCACAGTCCAACGCTCTACCCACTAGGCTACACTGTCCCTATTAATATTCTGCAATTAAGAGTGCTGGCTGGTAGAATGTTATTGATTTTATGACAGGATTCTGGTGGAAATGTGAACACGAGCGAACAATCGGACTTACCTGGTTTAACACTGATAATTAAGGTCTAATAAACAAAAGCTTTAATGGAAGAATAATGAACTCTTATTTTTCTGATTAGTTTTTTAGTCATGCATGAGCTCGTAGAGAAATTCTTAAACATCCCAGACAATAGAGAAGCAAACGAATTTGATTTGCACACTTGGTGTACCGAGTAAAATCAGACAAGCAAGAAGAAAGTGTCTTTTACTTCAAACTGAATAATCAAATGATTTATTTTTCATCCGACGATAATAAATAATCATTTAAATTTAAGTGAAGCAGCAGTAGGTCTCAGAGCCTTTGCCCGGACATGATTGAACAACAAAAAAAACATTTTGTTTACAGATTAAAGATGCTGCTTCTTCATTTTTCTCATCTTCATCATGATGTGTTTTATGTCTGCCAGTCCAGAGGAGTGAAATAGCGGTGGGTGAATGTGGGTTATTCAAAATATATTCGCTTGCTATTAAAATCAATGTGAAATTTCCTTTTACATCAAATACAAAACAAAATGTGAATATATTTGTTATGATGTCAGCAATCCCAGTCAAACAGACTGGTTGTTCCCGGCTGGTGTTACACACCGTTTGCAATTAGTGCTTCCCCATTTATAAAGGTGTGTATGGCCGGCTAGATTTTCCACTTTGCATGTTTCGACACATGCTGCAGGTGCAAGTCTAAGCCTGCAGCGTTTATAGCCGTATATCACTCTACAAGTTAGGAGGGTTGGAGGTATTTTTATCGAGGAACAGCAAACCTTTTGTTTTATTTCCTTATTTGTTCAGCCACCATGTTGCTTTTTGTCTGTCTGCTTCGTTAGTCCTCTATGGTGCATCAGAGTGGCTGTTGGAGTGGCCCTTTGTGTGTGTCTCACTTGTGTTTTTTGTCACTGGTGCTCCCGCAGAGGCTGAGCTTCCAGCATTCTTCTTCACTTCTTACCAGTGATAGACATTCACTCCACCAAGATGCAGAGGTTTCGTTACGTCCCGCATGCATTTCATTTGTAGTTAATAACTACATTTTGTTTTGAAATCTTGTATAGTGCCTTATTTGTTTAAGTGCAGGGACCATGTAACAACATTTTGCTTTAATGTAGGCATATCTCTATTAAGTACCTTTTAATAATAATCCTAATGCCAGCACTGTAAATGACATTTATTGCTGGCATGAAGAACACGGGCATACGGCTGCCAGAACTGATTCATGTAAGAGTTTTTCAGGCCTTGGACTGTAAAACTCACAAAGACTGCTGAGTACAGCACTTCCAAACAATAAAAAAGTTCATTACAGTATACTGTTCTAAATAAAACAGAGGACTAGATTGGAACTTATAGTCGGTTTACTTAAGAAGATCACTGTACTGCTGTTTGCTCTCAGCCGATGATAATAAAACTTTCTCATCTTAATGTTTTAATGTCTTAAAGTTATTTCTTTTATCTTAATAACAAATCCTAATGTTTCCAGGTGGAATTTATAATTTCTGTAATTTAAAATCTCTGCTAGTAACCTGTATTCAAACTATGCCAATTAAAAATAGATAAGAGCAACCAACTCTTTCATTTTATTATTTCTACTAATAATCAAATCGTATATTAATTACTTAATTTATCATAATTACAAAAATGTGCTCCATTGTGCATATGTGCATGTATATATAATGTTAAACCCATTCTAATATTACGGACCATTATACGAACATAAATGAAATAAAATTAGTCATGTGGTCACAATCATAAAGAATTAATCAATAATAAACAACAAAATATATAATTGCAATAAATAAGCCATATAAATTGAGACAATATCAAATAAATGGATTCACTAATTACCCCAAGGCCATCAATAACATCTTATTATATCTTATACCAGTTCCTGAGAATTCATGTACATGACATTGCAGTGTAGTCTTATTTTGCATTATTATGCATTATAAATAATTTAGCATTCTGATTATGGAAAATTCCTGGGGCTTAGATTTACTACCCGATGGAAAATGAAAAAAGTGGGATGGTATGTGTGGTGTTCCTTTACATTTACTTTGACTTATATTTGATTGCAGACACCCAATATACGTCATGGTTTTCTGCTCAACTTCATTTCATTGCTTAATATACTTCCATTCGTGCATTTTAGGCCTGTAACTTGTTCCAAAAAACACAAGGGTGGGAGAGATTTTGGGTCAGTGTTGAGGTGAAAAAAAACAAATAAATAATGATGCGATTCCAAACGGATAATTATGGTTCGGTACAAAAACAGCAGCCTGGAAAGTTGATGAGCAAAGTTTTGTGTTTGTTAGAATAATGAGATAATAATCAATGAATTACTGTAGCTGATTTTACACAACATGAATATTATCTATTGTAACATAATCATAATATATCGATTGTATTTTTATTAAAAAGAAGTTACTTTTTATTGGAGTAGACCTTTAGGTTCTTTCATAAGTACTTGTACTTTAAGTAAACAATCCTCAGGCAATCCATGACTTTTTGTGCAGAGTTTGCATGTTGTCCTTGTGTTCACATGGGTTAACTCCGGGTGCCCCGGTTTGCTCCCGCAATCCAAAAACATGCTTGTAAGGAACAAATTGAAGAAACCAAATTGGCAACGACTGTGTTTCCTGTCGTGGATATGACAGAGGGTTTAAACATACTATGATGCAAAAATAAATAAATAATTTACCCATCTAATCAGTATGTTTGTACTTTTCCACCTTTGCACATCTTTATAAATGCACAAAACATACAATTTAATATCATTATACTGTATTTTCTATAGATAAAAGCTAATGCATAAACATCCCGACTGTAAACGAGAAAATGTTCTGGATGTCGTATGAAACAGACGTCCAGCTGGCTGCATGGCTTTCTGGCCATGATTCCAGCGTTGGCTGAAAGTCCATTACTGGCAGCAATATTATGAATGTTGGAGGTGGCTGATGCTGTGAGGTGAAGTTTTATTCGAAGCACCGGTGGGGCAGTAATGTAGGTTGATGCTCACACCAGCGTGGCCTCGGCTTTCTCTACAGTCAAGGCCAGAGCGGTCATTAAAAAGCTCTTAAAATCGTAATATGCGTTTAGAACGGCTGCTTTTTGCTGATTTTTCGTCCGCTCGCATACCAAACCATCTGATATGAACCCTCACACTGGACTCATAACAGTAAAGAATTATGAAACATGATCAGGTGTTGAAAACAATTTCAAGGGCAGAGCTTTGTGTAGTGCAGGAGTTTAATGAAAAAGGGGAAAAAACAATATGGCAAAACTAGAGAATCATACTTCAGGTCTGAGTCAGCAAGTAAACGTGCTTCTCGTTGGCCTTCTTTTCCTAAATCGTTATTACAAAATCATTTATTCATAATAATTCTACACCGATGGTTTTAGTGTTTAGCACTTTCGCCTCACAGCAAGAAGTCCTGGGTTCGATTCCTGGGCAAGGCGACCTGGAGCTTTCTGTGTAGATGTGTGCATTTTCTTGCCCGTGTCTGAGTGGGTTTCCTTCAGGTACTTCAGTTTCCTCCCACAATCCAAAGCCATGCAGTCTGTTTGTTCTTTTGTGTGTGTGTGTGTGTGTGTGTTTGTCTCGGTACCCTGCAAATAAATAAATAAACTCGCCTTGCCTTGCCTTTGTTCGTTTTGCACAATGCTGCTAGAGGCATTTTACCTGCACTGAGTAATGATCATTTATCAATCAATCTAGCAACACGTATATTTATGACATCATATGTAAATCTCTACTACTTTAGTTGTGTATTCTTTTCTTTTAATTCCCCAATGGAATCTTATTGTTTGAAACGACGATTTGAAACCGTAGCAACACCCCTGATAAAAGCAATCTCTTACCCGCCTGGTTGGTAGTGATGTTGACCGAGGCAAACTGGGGTGAGTAAGGGCTCTGATCCGACACGCCGTTGACCGCCTGGATCTCGAAAGTGTACTGTGTGTGGGCGAGCAGGTCACTGATGTGTACCCGCGGTTCGGTGAGACCCAGCTGCCGCGGGACGAACTGTACGTTGTCCCCGCAGCGCGTACAGGCGCCTCGGCCCGATCCGCAGCTCTTACAGATGATGTTGTAGACCAGGTCGTTACGCCCACCGCTGTCACGCGGGGGAACCCACTCCAGCCTGAGCGATGTCTCGTTCACGCTGGAAATCACTCTCTGAGGAGCGGAGGGTACAGCTGCAGGGGGGTCGGGGGGAGGGAGAAGTCACAATGGCAGGTTAGGAAGCATCACAATTCAGACTCTCTGGTTCAGACGCTCGTGTGATAGCAGAAAATCATGCTTGAATGCATGAATTATTCACTACTTCTTAACTGAATAATTCATATATTACTTAATTTTTATCTTAATATTTCTAACTAATAATTCATTACAATTATGAAACATACATTTTGTACATTATGAGGTTATTCTCATTCATTTATATCTATTATTGAAGCGCTCTTAAAAATAAAATCAGAACAGTCTGGCACTTCTGAACACTCTACTGTGTGATGTGATGAAAAGCGCATTGTGTTTATTATAATGCAAAGTAACACCGAAAAAAACCCCTCCCCTCTACTTCCCTCCTATAACAGGGTGCTACTCTCATTCACGGACGCTCGCTCTTCAAAAAAGTACAGGGAATTATGCAAATGGCTTGTTATTTCTTGGCGGCTTTTCAGTTAAACCAAAGACTGACATTTTTTATTCAGAGTACGCCACATTGACCGACTACTCCTTTAAAAAAAAAACAACTTAATTCAGAGCTAAATTGGGACATCTCAGCGTGCTTTTGCATAAGTGATATGAATTACTAGAAGATTTGGAGATTTCCACACTCGGCAGTTGAAGCTTGTTCTTGAATTCGATGCGTGTCGGGGGTTACAAAAGGAAATGGACCTACTTGTGCAGGGCATCTGAGAGGGGTCCGAATCTGTGCGGTAGTAGCCGTTGCGGCAGACACAGTTGGTGGCGCCTTCGTTTGTGGTGCGGCTGTTAATGGGGCATGGCTGGCATGGTTGATCTCCTTGGGATGGTTTAAAAAATCCAGAAAGGCATGCTGGGTAATAAGAGAGAATATTGGCAGTGAGTGATAGACAACAATCAGAGGTTTCCATCCATCCATGAACATGTTTCTCATACTATAATGTCCAGCCTATTTATCGCGTACCATGTATACTACTAATCAGTTTCAATATATCAGAATATCCATCTATTTTGTCACAACTTGACATCCATCGTTTCCATGCTGGTTACTGAAGTAGATCATTCACCTCATTACAAATCAATCTACAACAAATAGGACTTTCCTTCAGGCCAAAAAACATGATCTGTACTTCAAAAATCAAATTCTAATAAACTCTGACACTCATAAATAAATAAAAGCGAATCAAATCTGTGACACGTTTTGTGTAAGCGTGGCACAGTATGTGTTCCTTAAAAAGAAGTCAAGCACGAGTGAGCACAATAAAGCTCATTCTGTTCGGCTAATATCTCATGGCAGGTTTGACAGTGCAACATTAGCATTGGCTGCATCTTGCCGGGTCTGTGATTGATGACACAGCATTTGCTTTCAGTCAGAAGGAATAAAAATTATATAT
>JAOTRQ010000011.1:1499640-1517183 GCA_028565875.1 Hoplisoma paleatum | reverse complement strand
TATTAGTCGATTAGTTGAAGTAAATGACGACCACTGGTCGACCAACAAAATCCTTGGTTGTGGACAGCCCTACATTCTAGTACTAGTCCCAAGTAGTCCCAGAAAACGTCTGGGGTTAAATGTTGTCTTGTGTCTGGATAAGGATCCACAGTAAAACTTGTAAAATTGGTATCGCGACCCGGATGCCCTTACTGATACAACCCTCCTTTCAGCATGGCTATATACTGGTGGCTAAAACTGTTTTTTTTAGTGACTAGTGAACCCTAGTAGCACGTTTTTGGACTGTGGGAGGAAACCCATCAGGACACATGCGAAATTTGCACCCCAACATGAAGATGATCCTCCGCTAATATAGAAACAGTAGAAAGAAAAAATAATGAATTATCCCCTTCAGACCCCTACAAGTCTGTAATAGTCTGTTACAAGATACAGAAGTGCACACACTTGCTCACACACACACACACACACACACACACACGATAATAAACTTTGTTCGAATCGTTGTGCTTTATCCTGACATTCAGTCGTTACAGACTAAACTTGAAAACTAACTCTTGTACGTTCGCGTGTGATTTGGTTGCAGCATAACTGGGTGTCCCGAAGAGCCGATCAGGGTCCTAAAACCATCGAGCAGATCCACAAGGAGGCGAAAATCGAAGAGCAGGAAGAGCAAAGGAAAGTTCACCAACAGCTTCTGTCCAAGGACAAGAGAAGACCATGTGAGGCTGGTTCCTAGAGCTTTTTATATCGACGTGTGTGCGCTGTTGTTCTCACCAGGAGCGCTGTTGTGTTTATTATAGTGATCCAGAGAGACGAGACCTGGAACACTGTGCCCGTTCCTAAAAACAGTAGACCAATAGACCCCAGCAAGATCCCCAAAATTACCAAGGTACGGACTATTTTTCTATCAGAATCATTCTCAGTGTGAAAACATACATCAATCAGTCATTTTTCTTCCTTGGATGGCATCTAGAGCACCACCTGCTGGTGTTTTATTTAAGTTCTTATTTAATTCAAATCTTATCGAATAAACAAATTTTACATCAGAAGGAAATATTTTCCATTCTTTATATAGTTTTACTACTGTTTAGTGGTATTTAGGCTCATGGTAGGACACACACAAACACACACACACACACACATAAAGCCATGCTCAAGTCCCTTCCTGAGTAGAGATCTGAGTAAAGTTCAAGAAAATCCAATAAGGTCCAAATCTGTATGGAATCAAACATTATTTATGTATTAGCAGGTGTACCCTTCCCCCCTAGCGTTGGCACTGTAATAGCACTGGTCCTTCACACACACACAGAGGACAGTTTCTTATCCATAATTAACTTTACTTGCATGTCTTAGAACTTAGAACGTGGGGAGAACATGCAAACAACACACATAAAGCCCCAGATCAACTTTTCTGGGAATCAAACACGGTACTTCTTGCGGCGAGGCAGCAAAGCTCGATGATCGAATCTCTATGTCGTCCCGAATTATTATTATTATTATACTTATTATAATAAGTATTATATTAAAAATCTAATTAAAGTGGAGACATTCTGTCAAATTGTTCTTTTATTATTTGTGAGAAAATTAATAAAGATAATTAATTTTGATTAGATTTATTTGTCTAAACACGAAATGACCTTTTAAATTAAGCCAAAAATGCGCCCTCTGCTGTTTGAAATGAATATCGACTCATTTGAATGATTTTTATGATTCACTAATACAATTTGTAATGCCACGCGAATCAATTCTTTGAGTTGCATTGTTGCATGTCTAGTAGCACCTTTAGCACACTAATAGAATGTCCTGGGTCTGATTTCTTTCTGTGCATGTTCTCTTTCATATGAACTATCTCAATTTCTTTAGAAATCTGCTAATATTGTGGTGTGTGTGTGTGTGTGTGTGTTATAGTCAATAGATGATAAGATTCAATTGGTTCCACGAGCTCAGCTAAGTTGGATGAAAGGTAGTAGTGGAGGTGCAGGAGCCAAGGCCACCGAATCCGGTTAGTGGACGCACCATCTCCCCCTTTTGAAGTAAAAGCTGCATATTTTGACATCATTATTCCTCTCGTAGACGTCTTGCGACCTAGCGGTCTGAACCGTTATTCACCTCTACAGCCTTCAGCTCCAGCAGCTTCCTCCACGTCCTCATCGGCAACCGAGTCTGAAGAAAAAGCCGGTTTGAGCAGGTACTTCAACCGTCAGCCAGTGTTGCCTCGAACGATCTGAAACGAACTGGACAATTGTATTTATTACACTGTGCGTGTGTGTGTGTGCGTGTGTGTGTGTTGCAGTCGTGGAAGCTCAGGCCGAGAGCAGAACGATAATCTGTCGAGTCCCGTCCCCTCAAAGCCTGGCCTTACAGGCGGCTGCGAGGTCAGTAAGGAGACCACCGAGGAGCCGGCTCAGGAGGCGGCACGGAAGGACACGAATCTCCCCGACACACCCAAACTGCAGCACAGTACGGCCGGCAAGAGCAAACCGGAGCGCAGTCGATCCAGGGAATCTGGTGAGTAGCCTTTCTACACAAAAGAACAAGTTTTAGAATCGTTATTATACACAGGTAGAATAGCACCTACTAGTAGCAACCTGTTTAAATGTTACTTGGGCTACCCATGGAACGTCCTCGCATAAAAGAATACAAACGTCTGAAGGAATATAAATTATTTTTACTGTCATCATTTGGTCTGATTTTACACAACTTTATGAAGACGTGTACATTTTTCAAAATAGTTTCACTAGAACCTGTTCTGATAGTCATCAAATCATGTTGTTATCGAAATGTTGGAGGTATTAAAACTCATTATGGGGTGGGTGTCATAACAAATTGTCTTTATGGGGGTGGAGAAAGAGCTGTTAATAATTATTTGTCTTAAGTCCTGTTAAGTCCTAATGTTGTAAGTCATTTGTGTTTTCTCATTCCGTTTCCTGTCTGTGCAGTAAAACTTGAAGCAATGTCGGGCCCTTCTCCGGAGAAGCCTGCGTTATCCGAGGAGGAGATGGAGAAACGGTCCAAGTCCATCATCGATGAGTTTTTGCACATTAACGATTACAAGGTACACAGCCGCATTGTTCGCTTACACCAGTGGATTTCAAACTGCGGTATGAATCATGATCTGTGTGTGTGTGTGTGTGTGTGTGTACAGGAGGCCGTGCAGTGCGTGGAGGAACTGGATCAGGCCTCCATGCTGTACGTCTTCGTGCGGGTGGGCGTGGAGTCCACGCTGGAGAGGAGCCAGATCACACGCGACCACATGGGACAGCTGTTTTACCAGATGCTACAGGCCGAGTGCCTCTCCAAACCTCAGTTCTTTAAAGGGTGCGAGAACACTTGTGATCGCCAGGAAATGTTGGTAGCAGACGAACTACAAGGAGAGACAGCGCGAGAGAGATGAATTGGACAGACAGACAGACACAGACATAGGTTCAGATAGAAAGGTACACAGATATATAGAAAAAGATATATTGATAGATAAACTGATAGATCGAACAGACAGACATGTAGACAAACAGACAGATGGATAGAACAGACAGACTGGCATTGAAGGGCAGACATCGAGACAGATATATAGACAGATTGTACAGACAGACTAACATATAGATAGATAGAACAGACAGACTGACATAGACAGATGGAAGGATTGAAGGATAGATAGAGAGATAGACACATATAGATGGAATAAACAGACAGACTGACCTAGAGATAGACAGCCTGGCATATAAACTGACGGACAGATAGACAGATTGAACAGATTTCTCATATTTTCTTATTTCTCACAGTATTCTTAGATCGTGTGGACGAGTGTCTAATGTAGAAAAGGAATTTAATCCAAAAGATGTGTCCAAAGCGATTGGAAATTTGTCTGACCACTTAAAATTGGTATATGACTGTGGCCGGTAATTAAATGAATGCACTTTTTCCTCTCCCAGGTTCTCTGAAACCCTTGAGACGGCTGATGATATGGCCATCGATATTCCTCATATATGGCTGTACTTAGCAGAGCTGGTTAATCCAGTCCTTCGGGAAGGAGGAATCTCTATGAGAGAATTATTTAGGTAACATCTTCACATCTTTCAGCTGTGTGTGCTGTGAACCCAAAGGTTGGGAGGTTCAAATCCAGGCTCTTCTACACTCCGCTACACTGCTGGGTCCTTGAGCGAGACCCTTAACCCTGTCTGCTCCAGGGGCGCCGTACGTTTGCTGACCCTGCGCTCTGACCCCCGACTTTCAGACAAGTTGGGATGTGCGAAGAGAAACATTTCATTGTACTGTACATCTGTATATGTGTAATGACAAATAACATTTGAATTTTGAATTTGATGCGATGCAACGTTTTCTTGTTTCCATAGTGAATTTAGCAAACCGTTACTCCCTGTGGGAAGAGCTGGGATTTTATTTTCTGAAATATTGCACCTTCTATGCAAACACATGGTACGTCACGGTGCGCCGTTCGATTATTTCAGTTCCAGACGAGCTTGTGAGTAACGCTGGTTTCATGTGTACATCAGAGCCATAGGAAAGTCGGAACCTTATGGAGGGACTCTGGGTTAAACTGGTCGGAGTTACTCCCTGAAACGGAGGACGTCCATAGCTTCATCACAGAGCAGGTAAGCAAATCCCCTGATGTTCTGTCAGCACACCAGCGCTGAGATTCAATACTCAGCAATCGAAACACAATTTAGAATCGAATAACAACGATGGACACATCCCGTGTGTAAACGATCCACCATTTATCTGGGTACCATTACAGTACAGATCTGATACAGAATTATATGGTTGAGGTCTGTCACCTGGGGTCTGAATAGAGGTGGGTTAAAGATCATACACATTATTATGTTTTAATACAACCCAATAACATTTCACACCAGAGTTCTGCTTTAATCTTGCCCACCCAGCAGACTGAAAGGTTTTCTGTTTTCTGCTGTATTTGCTAGTCGAACTTAAATTCAAACCCGGGAGCAAAGCCGATTATCTCGCTGCAGGGATTTTTGGAACTCGTTCCCCTTTCGCAGATCTTTTGTCAGTTTGGATCCTGGCTCCCCACTTTTGTGTCCTGTATCACTATTAAACTAACACCCGTTTGATCACATTTGCACTCCCTATCTTTTTTTATTTAATTCCTCCCTTCGTTTAGATCGTAGTTAAAATCTTTCCTAAATATACGTTGTCAGATTAGGTTACTATTCTGGACTTTTTGCTTTTCAGAAACTGGACTTCACACTGTCCGATGGCTCGAGTCCACCGGACACGGTCTCTAAGAGACCCCTCTCATCCGAGGAGCTAAACAAGCAATTCGAGAAACTTCTCCTGGAGGACGTGGCCAGTGACGAACAGATTTTCGACTGGGTTGAGGTACAGAAGCTCTTCACAAGTTTTTCAGCTCATACTTGCACTGACAGGTTTTTGACGATCGTCTTTGGCTGATTGTTTTGTTGTTGTTGTTGTGATTTGCTTTATGTTAGGCAAATCTAGATGAATCGGAAATGAGTTCACCATCCTTTCTTCGGGCGCTCATGACCGCCGTGTGTAAAGCTGCAGTTAAATGTAAGTCATGTACATATGAAACAAGTAGCTGAAGAATTCATGTCGAGACTGTAGCATCTCCGTATCGAGTATATGAGAATATGAACCTACTGTATGTTTTCTTAAGTTTCTTTGGTTTAGGAATTTAGGGTCTCTTTCTTTTTCAGAGGTGTGTTTATATATAAAAGAAAATGCTTTTGGATCAGTGAGTGTTGAACATCTCGTTTCTCATGTAAATGACTCTGAATGTGTTGCTCATGTGTTTGTAGGTGATAGCTCGTCCTCCCGGGTGGACACGGCCATCATCCAGAAGCGATTGCCTGTATTACACAAGTACCTTAACTCCGACACAGAGAGACAGTTACAAGCACTTTATGCACTTCAGATTTTGATAGTTAAACTGGACCAGCCTCCGAGTGAGTATTATCCATTTCCTAATACTCCCAGGACACCCCACCTAAACTAAAAGTTTTTTCATTTACTAGATGGACGGCAATTGTACTATAGCCAACTGTAACCTGGCAACCGTAATTATTTTCAGTCAAGTTAGCAAAGTAAAATTTTAGCTCAAAAAAGTACAAGTAGTATTTTTTAAAAAGTACAAGTAACCCGTGTAAATGTACTTAGCTACGTTCCATCTCTAAACTCATGTTAGGCTGGTTGGTGCAGCCGCGGCTTGGTGGTTAAAGAACTGGGCCTGTGATTGGAAGGTTCCGATGTGCAAGGTAGCATAACCCTAAGCCTTTGGGTGCTATGGCTAGGGCTGCCAAGATGCCCACTGGTGTGTAAATGTGGGTTTCACTTCACATATTGGGTTAAATTTGGAGGAATAATTCCTGACTTTGTAAAAGCACAATGGTGAAAGAGTTTCTTGCGTTTCGGGTAGCAGAAAAAGAGGGGGGGGGGTCGGAGTAGTGGGAAGGTGGTCCTAATTTATATGGTGTCAGAGTCACTAACATGTTTCGTCTCTTGTTGTGCTCAGATCTGCTCCGGATGTTCTTCGACTGTCTTTACGACGAGGACGTAATCTCGGAGGACGCCTTCTATAAATGGGAGTCCAGCAAAGACCCGGCCGAACAGCATGGCAAAGGCGTAGCGCTCAAATCCGTCACGGCTTTCTTCACGTGGCTCAGAGAAGCCGAAGAGGAGTCCGAAGATAATTGACAAGCGTTCGGCGGCGTGTGCCGAAATAAGACAATAACAAAAAAGGTGCTCGAGCAACCATCCCGTACCCATAGGAAAAACGAGCCAGGGGCAGAGCAACGGGACGACTTAACAATTGCTGGAGCACTAAAAAGAATACCTGGATTATTTATAGTGATATTTGTTTTTAATTTACTTTTGTTATTTTTTAAGAGAATCTTTACATAATAATACAATGACATGCTACAATGAATCAAAACGAAACTAAATTCTGACTCTAATTTATGGATTTTTTTTTTTAAAACAGAACTGCAAATGAAACGGTTAACATTTTGCAAACAGCCCAGACAAGAAGAAAAAAAAAAGAATAATTCTATCATTAATATAATAATAGTTCATGTTCTTTAACGAGCCTTCCTATATTTCAGATTGGTCCGGTGGGGACCGTAGCATTTTGGGTTATTTGAGGAATTGACTGTCAGGGCAGGAGAGAAGATCGACAGCAGATGGTAAAAGGTTATTATTCCAGTAACCACAGCAACTTTTTCTTCTGCTTTAGCTTGCTGTCCATAATGGAAACATAATCCAGCAGAACTATGCAGTCGGAAGCCTGCCGAGATGATCCGAAACGTTCTAATGGAAACGAGCGAACGGCAACTTGTACAAAAACACTAAAGAAATGTTGCTAAACCTAAAGTGCTTGTTAAAGTCTTCGTACTGATAAGAGCAAATTTAAAACATGTAAATAAAAAAAACGGGATAAAATACCATCAAAATAAGTGCATGTATCTTTTATTGACCAGATATTTATTGACCAGTTTGCTTTTCCATCTTTTTGCCACTCAAAGAAGCTTTAAGAGGAAGAATTTCATGTGGTTATGATGGCTGCAACGGTGCAAAGATTTTCCACTGAGGTCATAAAATGTTGTAAAAACTTGAGTGTAGAAAAGTGATGATTGGTTCGGGGAATTTGTACTAAATAGATGAAACATTTTAAAGGACCCTCAAATTATTCCATGAATTGTGTCTATTTACAGTGCTGTGAAAAAGTGTTTGCCCCCTTATGATTTCTTATTCTTTTGCATGTTTGACACACTAAAAATTGGAAAAAGAACCTACAGGGGCTTTGATCACAAACACTTGATTGCTGTTGTTGCTAAGGGTGGCCCAGCCGGTTCTTAGGCGCTTTAGTACAAATTCCCTAAACCAATCGTCACTTTTCTACACTCAATTTTTTACAACATTTTATGACATCAGTGGAAAATCTTTGCACCGTTGCAGCCATCGTAACGGCATGAAATTCTTCCTCTTAAAGCTTCTAAGATTTTAGGGTGATTTCAATCAATTTTTCCACACGGGGGAGTGGTGGAAGGTCACGCTACAGCTGAGTAATGCAATGTCTCAAATGATAGTGGATGCTCACGATACAGAAAGACAGAATTGTATGTAAGTACGGGTCATGTGACTTCAGTATTTTATTTTTTTCTAATAGTCGATTGGAAGACACGTGGATGAAAATATTTTCCATGTATGATTTTGAAATACCTGAAGAGGTTTAGAAAAAGAATGTCCTTGTTTGTTTTGTATACTTACACGGGTGTACAATACAAATTAATTTTTAGAGTTCAGCTTGTGTGCTGGGGTGCATCCAACACAGTGTTAAGGGTCTTGCGGAGGGTCCAAACAAAGGCGCCAAGGTAGAGCCGAGATTAGAATCCTCTCCAGTTTGAAGTTGGACATCCGAAGCTTTTATCACTGGCTCAGTTTTGAAAATTAGGCAATTTATGACTTCATGATGAAATCAGATATGTTTTATTGTCAACACAATTTAAAGATGTTCTCTCAATAAATAAATAACCGATCCAATGAAATCTTTTAGCAGTATAGCAAAGTTTCTGAATAATTGACACAATTTGTATTTCTTTAATACAAATAATAAGCAAGAATGACACACGAGGGTGATTTTAATTTCATCACTGAATTGACGGACATTGTTACTGCTAATGAGTTGTGGCCCCTGAAGAATTGTGATACAGATGATGTGCTTTTTATTTGTACGTATTGATGCGTGTGTGACACTAAACTGATTGGACGATTAATCTTTGCTGAAATAACCTGCAGTAGAAAATTACTGACATTTACATTGAGGCTGTGTGTTATGCATGGGTTTCCTCTCAAAGTCCAAGAACATGCAACGGAGGTGCACTGCAGGTACGAAACTGTCCATGACCGTTCGATAGAATCTTGTTTACTGATTAAACCAAGCATTTAAGTAATGAATGTAACCAAACTAAAACAACGTTAAAATCCTAATGAGCACAAAAGTGTCCATACGAGTTGTGGAATCATCATGAAGTTTCTTTGGTTGGAAGTGGTGCAGGCAGCAGTAGTAGTCCGGATTTAGCCCCGTCTAATTTCCATCTTTTGGACTCTCAAAGAAGCTTTAAGAGGGAGCGTTCCATGTGATGTGTGGCTACGATATGCTAGAAAGCTGCATCACAAAGGAAGAGGAGTAGAAAAGTTTTTAAAATCCTTAATATGAATCCTGTCAGCTGCTGCTCTTAGTGGTTGCTATGGTGGATTGTAATCTGGTTTGGCCACTCCTGATACAACCATCTAAATGATCTGGGATTAGGTTTGGAACCATAATGCATTGCTTTGTGCATTCAGACGCTAGTGGAAAACCTCACTTCTCCAGCTGAGCATCCTTTTTGAAGAGTTTTTACAAGAGCAGAAATCTTTTGAAGACCCTTGTGCTTTGTTGTTTGACAGCCGAGAAGTCGTTGTGGGTGCAGACTAAGACAAATTTACCAACAGGAATTAAGAGGATAAAACACACGACTTTCATTAAGAAATATCTTGAAGCATGATAAATTCAGCAGGAATGAAGTGAACAAAAGAAAAATCACGAAGGCATAATTTACTGTGGCAATTACTTAAGTACTAGAACTCCAAGGACAATTTCACGACTTCATGTTGCATCATTTAGAGCATGTTGAATTGTGCTAATTTATTTCAAGCTGATTGTTCTCCTGTGCGACTGTGATCTAGGCTTCCTCGTCTCTTGCTTGTGATGAAAACCCGGCCTTCACACATCTGTAGATTCATAGTTACGCATCAGATAAAGGAGAAAGTAGTAGTGCATGAGTCTGGTGCATCCGTCCTGTGGTGAGGGCTACGAGTCTCTAAGCATGCTGATTCGGGCGAAGATTTTCAGTGCTGGGCCCAGTTTGATGTTCATGGTGCTCATGAGATGGTCTTCTTTTAGTAGCAGCAGAGCCTGGCCGTCGATCTCCTGGGCCCTGAACTCGTCAGCGATCTCCTGACAACCTGAAATATCACACGAAGGTCAATTTAGACGCTCTTATCCAAAGTGACTTGAGTACTGTAACTATAATTAAGCCTCCTTTGGATTACCAGCCAACAGTAGCCAAGTGGTTAAGGAACAGGACTGGTAATCAAGCCCCGATCATTGGCAGCTTAGTACTGTTCATGTGATCAACTTGATGTGTTAATTTCTACCTGGCAGTGAGCAGATGAACTCGTAAACCTCCTCCACATTCCATTTGGCAGGGTCACAGGATAGGAAGTTAAGTTCTTTGCTGTGAGTCTTGCTGTGATCCGACACGGGCGAGGTAGGCTCTTCATAGCTGGACGTGTCTGAACACTGGCTGGATTCTCCATGACTCAGTTGAAACAAACGAGGGGAAGAGGCCGGGTCTACTGTGCCTAGAGTGCTGGGGTTCTAGAAGAGAAATGAGTAACTTTAAACGCCAAAACTTCAAACAAACAAAAAATCCTGAAAAATAAAAGTATATTTGCTTAGTTACCAGTTTCCTGTTTTCGGATGTTGTGATATGGTCATAACTGGAGGTTCTCTGCTTCTTTGACTTTTCTGACATCTCTGACCGCCTTGGGAAAAGACCCATTCGCTTTGTGCACCCGACATTATACCTTAAAATAAAACAGGTCTATCATTTAAAACGTAAATCTGGTTTCAGCTAACAAAGTAAGTGCTAAAATTAAACATCAGTGCCGACTAGTAACGGAACAAGAAACTTTAAATATATATATTCAACACAAAATATGAGTAGTGTTAACCAATTTAAATCGATGCTTTGAGAATGGTAACTTTCCTAGTTTAAGAACTGGGTAAAGTGTACGTCATTACACTTTACCATTATGTGTCTCCAAATAACCTTGCTAACTTGCTGTGGAAACCTTGGAAACTGTGCCGATTTTTAGGCATTTAGCAGATGCTTTTATCCAAAGCGACTTGCAGTACTGAGACAGTGTACTGTTTAAGCAATTGAGGGTTAAGGGCCTTGCTCTCTTGCTAGTCTAATATTTTACTAGAATGTCACTGCAAAAAAGAAAAAATGTTCAGTAAACTAAAGTAAGATCTCATCTAACAAGTACTGCATTAAAAAATTATGTTAAGTACACAGTACGTACCTCTTAGCACATACTGTAGAACAGAAGCGCTTTGATCTTTTAAAGTTGAACGCAAAGTCAACTTTTCCACAAAGTTCACAGGAGAGTGTTGGCTCCGTTTCATGACTTTTTAACCCTGGGTGTGGTGTTAACATTTAAAAAAAAAATCAGAATGGAGGAACAAAAACAAGGAATTTTAAATCACTTTTTAAAAAATTGCTTTTGCATCCGTTGGTCAAATAAAAGCTAAAGAAAAAAATCAACGGTTACTGTATTCTCCAAGGTCATTATTTTAACATATAATATTGCATTTTGCATCTGATACCTTGCTGTAATAGATCTGTCATCTCAGTGTCTGGTGTCCGAAAGTCCTGTACTATCTTCTCAAAGTCACACTGCTGCTGTTGCTTCTGCTTCTTGACGTTCTCAAGGAGCAACGATGGCCGTTCCACCTTACATAAGACCAACAAATTGATCACGCTAGTGTACACTTGGTAACCCATGTTCCACTTAGTCCTTACTGTGACAAATGCTGTATGCTTGAGATGGTGCAGATGTATCTAGTACCAGTAAAATTCAGGATATTTATTTTTTAATTATTTAAAAAATATTTTATTTACCTTCTTTAAGAAGGTAAAATATATTCGGATTTACTGCCAATAAGTCTGGACAATCTATTAAGCAAGTGTGGCCAGGTGCTTTATTTTTAGGAGTGACACTTAAATCAACAAATTAAATAATGTAGTCACATAGTGCCATCAGCCAATCAGAGCATAATAAGTCAGGACGAGCAACAATGTTCTAAAGATTTCACAGGCTAATGTCACTAAAGATGATTAGTATTAACAATGTCCTAATAATAGCAAAATTGCTGATCTTAAAAACTTGGAAACTGATTTCACAACATGAGATGAAAAAGCCTTCTTAACGACTACTGCAAAAGGTTGCCGGTTCAAGCCTCAACACTAGCAAGTTGCCACTAATAGGCCCCTGAGCAAGGCTCTTAACCTACAGTTGCTTAAACAATTTTTGTAAATTCGCTTCGGATAAAAAAAAAAAAAAAAGTGTCTGTGCAATGCTGAAATATAAATGTAGAAGAGGATACTTACAGGAAAAGGCTCGGCTCCTTCCTGAATTACGAAACCCTCTATGACATGGGTGAGGATCTGGGGTTTGACGACAGCCTGAGGGGTTTTGCTGTGCCCATTGTGCGGGGTGCTGCCAGTCACGTTGGGCGTGCTGCTGTTGCCGCTGCCCGATGTCATGACTGCATTACCATTCACACACACCCGTGAGCCTGCAGCGCTTGGAACGGGAGTTTCTGCGATTACACAACATGAATTTCTCAATCAGTTAGCACAAGACATTTTTTTTAGTAATCAGAACGTGTGACCATATTGCACAGATTGCATTTTATAAACCATTATAAAACATTCTTTAACAGACCTGAGCTTGTTTACAAGCAACTTTCTCTTTTTTGCTGCTAATAACACTTAATACTGCTAATACAAATCAAACAACATTCACAACGCAAACTGTAACCAAGCAGACAAGATTCTGTACCAGTAACCAAAAGGTTGTTGGTTCAAGCCCTTTCAGTGTCAGTTCGCCACTGCAGGATCCTTAAGTGAGGCTCTTAATCTGTAATTGCTTAGACTGTCTGTGCCACTTTGGATTATGCCAAAAATCTAAAATGCATTAAAAATAGCAATTATAAGCTTTAGTCATGCCCGGGGTGCTTCTGTGTGCCTTAAAGCCAATGAAAATATGCCCCATGGGCAATATTTATCTTCAATTCATGCACATGTTTTTGGACTTTAGTAGGAATCTTACACGGACACAGAGATAACATGTAAACGTCACACAGAAAACCCCCTCCTGGATTATCTCGCTGTGAAAAGACAGCTCTACTCATCCACTTAGCCTGCATGGTTTTGGACTGTGGGAGGAAACCAGAGCTCCCAGGGGAAACCCGTGCAGATTAGTAAAGAACATGCAAACCTAAAAAAAAACAACGAGTACATAGGTTAAATCTTTAATGAGTTTAATTTCGTTTTCAAGGTGTTGCTACTTTACAACCTTGCGACATCAAAATATGAATTAAAAAGTAGTAAATCACAGCAGAAATTAAAAACACATAATAATGGAACCGTTAACAACTTTTAGACAGGTGAAAACAAAACTGAAGTAGAATCATGTAGAAAACATGTTTAAAGTAAAACCAACCATTTTGCTGATATATTTATTTATTTATTGAGCAGTTATAAAACCTACGTCATAACTATACATGACGTCATAAGTTTCAAACGATACACAAGTCACACCAAACCGACTCATGGACAATTTAGTCTTTTCAATTTGCCTTACCTGCATGTTTTCGGACTGTGGGAGGAAACCCGGAATAAACCCACGCAGTCACGGGGAGAACATGCAAACCCCTTCTGCTGATTTAAACACTTATACCAATGTGTTTGTATACATTGGTACAACACACTGGCAAACTTTGTAAACGTGTGAGTGCCAACTTAAATACACCCACGCGTGGAGGTCGTGTGAGGTTGATAACAGCGACTTAAAAGGCGTATAAACAGCTTATAAGCGTATCCATGTTTAAATCTGACACGAGTATCAAAACACACAAAGGTAAATACCGTGCGCGCGCGCACACGCACACGCACGCGCGCCTTTGTTCCGTCCGGAGACTCCGACTTTCCTCTCAGCTCCGCACCGCGTGAAACCCCTCACAGACCCCCCCAAACAAGTCCCGTGTAATATTCCACACCGGCGGTCCCGCTGTTGTTATTCCGACTCCTGTAAGAATGAATAAACCGACGTGTTCGGGACGAGTCTGAGCTCGAGCGTCTCGCTTTAATCCGCTTTGTACGGGACAAATGAAAAGGAAAAGCGCGCAGATGTGAGCGACGTCACGCACTTGGAATTGTAGCCAATAGCAAACCGGGCTTAGAACCGAGCGCTTCTATGATTGGCTGGAAGGATTTCGGAGGGGTGGGGTTTGCTGCCAAAGTACAAGAGCCTTCAAACGTGTCACTTCAGCTTCTGGATTCTGGAGTATTTGAGTATTTCGTTACTTTTCGGTAAAAAGCTCGGTGGTTAGAGAACTGGCCTTGTCATCGGAAGGTTGCCAGATCGATTCCTGAGAGTCAAAGGGTCAGGATTGACGTGCACTTGAGTAAAGCACCTAACTATGAAGTGCTCCACGGGTGCAGTTGTTAGGGCTGCCCACTGCGCTGGCCATGTGTGCTCACTGCTGCCCCCAAGTGTGTGTTTCACTACACTGGTTGGGTTAAATGTAAAGCACACCGGTGAAATTGTATTAAACAGGTTATCTTATCTGATAAAGGGACAATGTAGTCTAGTGGCACTGGCATAGCACATGTGGGCCCTGCCCAAGGTAGGATTTATAATTTAAGCCATTCTGTTAACATGAATACTGTTTAAATATTAGTTTTAATATTTTAATATTACACACCTTAAGACCCTTAACCCTGTCTGCTCCAAGGGTGCTGTACCTGGACTAACCCTGTGCTCTATTCTAAACTTTCAAACAAATTAGGATATTAAGGTGCCCAAGGTCCCAATGGTAGTTCCCCCAATCTTTGGTTGATACCCCAAAGCTCTACATACTAGGCTATCACAATCTCACCTGGCTCTCCATACAAATCCCCCAGTAGTCAGTAGTCAGTGTAAAGTTAAGCATGACTATCCAACATTGGTCATGGTATACAATGTCATACATAATAGTTCCAGTGCCTACATCCTTGATGTTCTGAGTCTTATTCCCTGGCTTAATTTGCATTTAACGGTACGTACCTACATTAAAAGCTGCACAGTTCAACTGTTTTTAACTATACTGATTACAGAAGATTATCATCCAAGCCATTCTATTATGCAGTAAGTAAAATGAGAACTGAAACAACTGTTGTGATAAGGAGGTCTTGGCTCCCACATGAAGGAAGAGAAAGTAAGAGCGACACATTATATGTATGGAAACTCTATTCCCAGTAGATATGGAAGGCCACTCAATCCCTTGTTCAACAGGTGGGGAGTCCAAATGGTACAGCTTGTGAGCTTCTGTTTATTGAAACCCTCTTAACTAGCTTGGGAAATCCCAAATATACACTTTTATTTGTTAAAAAAAACAACTCAGACATCGAGCAACTAATACAAATAAAATTTACCATCTAAAACAATATTTTCAAATTTATAAAAATACTACTTTAATTATAAAACAAAACACCCCTACAATGATTTATTGTAATGGTTTGAGTTCAGACAAAAAACAGTTTTCCTACCGTGTTCTTGAATGGCTTTTTGCTTTTCTTTTTTTTTTAAAGATAGCAAGTGCACATCATTCATAATTGAACATCTGAATGGACTGACTTCAGCTACACCTGCCAGCCAGCGGAGTGTTTCCAACCTAATTCTTTATTCCTTCAGCCCAGTGGGAATAACAAAGCTGTGCCCCTCATCCCTAATTATGGCAAAATCTGCCACATACATTCAAGCAAGTAGAGTGGACAATAGACACAGGGCCATAACAGCCCGACTCCTCCACTTAAAGGGAGAGAGGGATTGGGCTGAGCCTTTGTATTTTGACTGGCTAGTATGCAAATTGCAAAGATGTAGCAATCACGTTACTGGGCATTTAGATTAAACCTGGCACTTGGACGATACTCCAACTGTGATTTGACCTTGTTTGTTATTATAATACTGAATGCTTTGTGTACAAGGACACAGATGCATTCTGATTGGCCAGTAGTGTTTTTTTTTAAAGTTAAGATTAAAATTGTGAATTCCATGTAGCTAAATATGATGTCAACATGATACCAGTGCTTGTGATTTTGCATTACTACATATTTTAATTTCCTTTTATTAATTACGTAGCAATGAAGACAACGATATTGACAATCAAAAACACCAACATGATGCTGTAGATATTAAATATCTAATGTATTTTCATTACGGCGTTGCCAAATGAACTGCAACTAGAAAGCAAAAGAGCCCAGTATTCAGGGTGAAGAACAATACAGTGGCAAAAGGCATACATCAAAATGAGGAAAGGAAAATGTGCCAGCTACTCAATCCACCAGCACGTGAGCTTATATGTTAACCTGTTTTGAACTTGAAATATTGAATATTACTACAGAGCGCTACATTCGAAGATCTCTACTATTAAAAAGCATAATGAAACAATAAAGAAGTTAATGCAAAATAAAGCTTTTGTTCTATTTATTTTTTATTCTAGCTGTGCTTTATTTGCATTTAATTACTATTTATCTCTCATAATCAGTGTGTAACTGTCAAAAACAACTCTATCATCTTAAAAGCCCAAAATGAATACATAGCAGTGATGTTGAGATTTACGATAATATCTTGCACTAGAAAATAAATGTTTGTTTGTTTATTAGAATTCATGACAGATATAGTATTTATTAATTGCTCAAGAAAGTTTATATCAAGCAACTTCATTATGAAACCTCTCATAGTTATAGGAACACAATCTGATCTCCCGGACTAGTGTTGCACATCAAGCAGATAAACAGTTTTATTCTGAGCACTGAGAAAATGAGTTTACCTTGGGAGTTGCCTGTCAGCTGGCGGTGTTCAGACAGACATTGTTCGCCCCTGGTTGGCTCTTGTGTATTCAGGGATGGCAGCTGCTGCTCATTTTGGATGAGGTGATTCTCTCTGACTGCAGTAGTATACTTTTCAGTATCAGCATATTTGGCTATCTGGAAATCAGCATAAAAAGGACAAGTTCTTAAAACTAAAGTTTCCAAAACACACTATTTAGAAGTTATATTATTGAGGTATTATTATATATACCTGAGCGTGAGGAGGAGAAATCTGTAGATTGGCTGCTGTTACCTGCATCTGTATGGCTTTGGGGGTCAGCATAGAAGTCTCGCAATTGAGCATATTGGGATTGACAGTGGAATGGAAGATGGTAGCTTGTTGGCCTGGTGGTTTGGGTAGGACAGGGATAGCACAGTGTTGGCCCACTAGTGTCGGTTGTATGGTCACAGTTTGGACAGCTTGGGTTTGGGATTGGACACCCGACTGAATGAATTGCGTTTGGCTTGCCTGAGACAGCTGGGATTGGTGCTGGATCACAAACTGCTGCATGTTGTGCTGGTGTAGTTGGTGCGTCTGGATCTTAGCGTAGGCTATGAAGAAATAATCCGGATCAGATTCATTGGCCAGTTTCTGTCTCTCTAATACAATCTGGCTATACAAACATAGTACAGCTTGCAGACGATGCACATGAACAATTAAATGAGTAGGGCTGCCCACAACCAAGGATTTTGTTGGTCGACCAGAGGTCGTCATTTACTTCAACTAATGGACTAATAGTCGACTAAAAATACCATTTAGACCGGGATACATATTTGTGAAGTTTTACCTTTAATGCCGGGCTGCCG
>JAOTRQ010000011.1:1447887-1459550 GCA_028565875.1 Hoplisoma paleatum | reverse complement strand
AATTAAAAGTCCCAGAAGTCCTTTGACGAAACGCAGCGTTTTTCTTTCCTGCGACTAATCGACCAATGGAATTTGTCTGACTAGTAATTTTTTCGGTCGACCAACGAATAATCGATTAATTGCGGTCAGCCCTACCATGAACCATCCTGAACGCATCACGTCCATTTCTGAACAGAATATATTCAGAAATAGTCGTATGTATGACTCCCGATGACGAATCGGACATTTTCTAATCCTTTCATCTCCCGAGGAAATAAAATAATAATCAGATGTGGGCAGAATTGTTTTAGTAATGAATCTGGATTTCTTTTTGTTCTGTAGTCTTTCATCAATCAGTAGTGAAGTATGAAGGAAGACGACCATTTTTTTATCCAGATACATTTCCTGTGAATGTTTGTTTGTTGAGTAAATCTTTTGGCTGACAGAATTTCAGCTCGGCGGTTTAGTTTTCTGTCCGGGTTAAGGAATGTGTCATTTGAGGCAGTGAAGAGTTTGTCGGGTGAACAAGCTTCACTGTAAACATGTCAGAAAAAGATGCAGCACAGTGAGTCACAGTGTAGCATAGAAGATTTGCTTCGTACATGATGTGTGTGTGTGTGTGTGTGTGTGTGTGTGTGTGGAGGCGGGGTGAAGTGGTGCCATTGTGTGTATTTCACTGGTTTGAATGATTACTGGCTTTTATATTGGACCTCTTCTTTAGTTACACTATTGTACTTTATGGCAGGATGAGGTAAGCTGACAGCATTCATTACAGCTCAGTTTTGTATCACTATTGTTACAAGCTTTAGCAAGCAAATTGAATATGGATTTTTCTTTCTTGTTTTTTATTCTGTGGCTGATAAATTTTCCTTTCAGGTTGCTGATCGTGCCACATTTTAAGGGTAATCACGATTTAAGAAGACACGAGCGAAGATTAGTCGCTCGCAAGCTTTCAATTCCCTCATGAAGACTGTCTGGTCTAAACCCTCGCCTGCACTCCTAGTATCTAGAAATGTAGAAAGCGAGACTGGACGTGCAGAAAGAGACAGATTTGGGCTTAGGTGAAGATTGGATTAGACATGGTATGGGCTGAAATTGACATATGGTCAGTTTAATCTATTTTGGATTGTCCAGTGTAATGCTCATGTGTGTAACGAGAACGATGGTAGCATCGTAGCATAGCAGTAGGGTAACAGAACCCCGCCAAGCAGCCGGCAAGGGGTGATGCGTTAATAGAGCGCGAGTGACGTTGAGGTTAGCAGGTCAGCAGGGTCTAATGTATTCACAGCTTAAAGGGGGATGGGGACCAGATTTTGAAATTCAAAACCTCCTGGCTGACACCCATTGATTTCATTGTGGTAATGGAAGGGTAAAATAGGTGCACGAGCCCCTGAAGGCTTTTCACTCCTCCTGCAGCTTTCGCTAACACCCCTCACCATCCCCCTTCCCATCCACCCCACTCTTTCCTCTCGTTAAGACAGCTGGTATCTTTCAAAGTGTACGGCTTTGCTGATTGATGCGTAATGGCTTTGGGCATCACCTGCCCCCCACCACTATGCCATTCTCCCGCTGGTGTAGGATTTGTTCTCTAAATTCGGTCCCTCTGGTGGGGAAAGAGGCAAGGAATTTGCTGGACTAGTTGATTAGCTTTTAAACTCAACAGTCACGTCAATCCCAAACCTGCAGACTCAAAGGTACAGACTTTGGTGTGAACGCTGATAATAAGCGGACTGACCAAGATATTTACCGTAGTGGAATAAAATTAGTGCACAATTACTAGCCGGTTATCGTTAGATCGGTTACCAAAACGTCCCGATGAGGTTCGTATTAATTTATGTTTAGTGGTCAGATTCAACGAAGATGTCATTGTGTTTCTTAAAGAGGTTGTGTCCAAATATTTCCATGAGACTCTGGTCTGCTTCAATTTTTTTCCTGGACCGACTACAGTCAAAGAAGTCATTTGCATACATTTGTAAATTTCCCTTAATCCAAATGTAACCGATCAACCAAGACGCGTCTTAAGTTTCAAAAATTAGCATTCTTGGTTTTGCATCGGTGCTGTAAGTATAGTGTAGGTAAAACGTGCAGCCAAAGCGCTGTAACTTCTAGATTGTTGTGTGTGTGGGGGGGGTCAGCTTTTGGTTGCAGGGTTCATGGGGTCGTGGTCGGTAAAACATCTGAACGAACTCCTGAAGGCCGAGCTGGGTGGCTACATGAGCAATTGTCCAGGCCTGGTTTTGTATATCTAGTGCAACTGTGACCTACAGAGTTGAGAAATCAAGATAATTAGGGTGCCTTTTTCAGTGCACAAAGCTGGTCTGCATATGAACTGCAGATGAAATGAAATGAGAGTTTGTTGTTGATAATATTGTAGGGTCTTTTTTTATTTATGCTCACGTTCAGGGCAGTTATAGCTGAACTAGTAATGTAACCAACTGAACTGGTAATTTGAAGGTCACTGGTTTAAGCCCTACCACTGCGAGGTTGTCACTGTAGGACCTTTGAGCAACAGGATATAGTGACATGTCGCTTTGAATAAAAAATGCCTGGTCAATGCTGAACTTTCCAATGTGGTTGGTAGCCAAATGATTAGCATACTGGACCAGTAATCAAATGTTTGCTGGTTCAAGTCCCACCGCTGTAAGGTTACCCTGAGCAAAGATCCCTCACCAGGATCTAATTACTTAACGTCATGTTCCATTTCTTTGCGCATTCCGGCCGACCAGTTTCCATTTCTGCGGTTATCTGTCCTTGCCAACAGCTCGCCGCTCGGTGTGGTAGCTCATCATCGGGTGATTAATCCGGCCGTGACGCCAGGGCACAGAGATCGACCGACCGGTGTTTGTGTTGAGAAGCATCTGAAGAGCAGCTGCACCGTCAGTTGGCTCGTCGTCCGTAGATGACTGGCAGCCATCGACTAGCAGAGCTGTCAGAATGTCGCTCCACCTGCCAGGAGGTCTTTGACTCGTATTGCTAACCCAGTTTTTATGTGTCTGCTTAGTCAGTGAAACCTATTCAAGATTTCTTAGGCAGATGTGAGAGATGGACAAACTTCGGTAAAACAAATCACTTTGTATCAGGACGTTTGTTTCACGACCAAGCTGGTTGGCTGGTGGAAAATCATGACGGGCACCATCAATGGAGACGATCAGATCACAGTAAACATAAGAATGAATCAAAAACGTTGTCTCCAGGAAGATTATTCATAGCATTCATTTGATGTGGGTCGATTACAGTTAAGGGCAATCATGGCTTAGTGGTTAAGGTAATGGACTAGAGATTGGTTCGAGCCCCACTAACATTTAGTTGCCACCGTTGAGCCCTTTAAACCTCAATCACTCAAGATGGATGTTTTTCTTTTGTAATTGTAAGTCGTTTTGCGTAAAAGCGTCTGCTAAAGGCTGAAAATATAAATATAGCATCACACTTGAGAGCTTAAGCTCCTGGCTTTGGTTGGCTAGCATCTTCATTTTTAATCAGAGGTTAATTTGATCGAACTTTGAGCTCGGTGGAGCTTTATTCGTCACCTTGTGTCATGTGACATTCCCAGGAACAGTAGCATTATGGTAGTCATGCGAAGTGAGTTTTTAGAAGCCCGGCTGGGATGATAGCGTTGTTGACATTCAATCCCAAGAGCGTTTAAGTTTGTTGCTTACTTCATGACATGCCACACGTCATGTGACCAGGACCAAGGATTAAAACTCGGTGCTTTACGGCACTCATTTGACCAGCTTTTCTACCCTGGGCTTCGCTCAACTGTTCTTACTCCGGTCTGATTAAAAAACTGTGTAACATTTCTTTTCAAATCAGTGGTTCCATATCGCTGGTCCGATTACGGCCAAGGTCCTGCTCCCAAACACGTCGACGGCAAATCAACCAAATGGTGTTTCTGCTCTGGATTGAGTTTCAGTCTGGACTCGAAAGCGTTTGGAAAGCCAGCAAAAATGTTAGTAACGCTTATAAACCCAGGATTCCAGTCTGGCTCTCTTCTGCTTAGAGATTGCAGCCAAGATCTTGTTCTCCTCGCCTGTCTGTTTTTATTTGAGCAGGCCCGAGCCGGTCTGGAACCACAGGACCTTAAACAGCATCCCAGAGTGCTCGTGCACCTGTGGTCTGCTCGGCCGTTGCGTTCAAGCGTTTAGAGCTTCAGCCGGGCTGAGTTTCTCAGATACGGTGTCGGATAGAAGACGTTTGAAGACGGTTGCCGCCGTGAGCGCTCTGTAGGTCAGTGTGAAGAAAATCGTCCGCAACCCGGCGCTCGGCGGAAGGAACTGGGAGGGGGGAAACACGAACAGCTTGATGTTTGTATTTTGTTTGATTTTAGCTTCGCTCCGAGCTCTCCTGAGGCCGGGTACTTGTGTTGCGCTGTGAGGAGTTCGCTCACAGATGCTGCTTTTTATTCTCCTTCTCAGAGCCCGGAATCGATTTCCATAATTTCCCGTCTATTAATAGCTTTTCTCTTGGTGTCTTTTACCAGAGGATCTTCCTGAACTGTAATTCTAGAAGAGCGGAAATTTGCTGTCTACATTGTCCAGTCATATTATTATGACCATGATGGCAACGTGGCCAGCGTCTACCTCCCTATGTTAGCGGCGACTCAATTTTGATAGATCGTCATGGTTATCTGGAGACGTGCTGACTGCAGTGCATTATGGTGCTGCAGTTGGATTCATAACACGTGTGATACGCACAAAACCTTGCGACGAATAGTCCATATCATACACACGGTGATGAATATGAATGAATTATTATTAACAGCTATAATCATAAGTATTACATGATTGCTTAAACAAAAGTACTTTTGTATTATGTATTATTACATTAATATTACATATTATTTACAGGCTTTATAAATATTATCTTTTACAAAAAGATTGTAAAGATTATTCTACAAATATTATACACATCCAATTAAATTATTGAATTGATTTTTTTTTATTAAAATTATAATAGAGACCCCAAATATAAAAACAATACACAGAAATGAATTAATTAGACTCGTGGTTACTCCAGTTTTGTAATCATTGGTATCTTCATCGGTTTATTGGCCTAACATGAACTTACTAGGGTTGCCAGATTCTTACTGGTTGTGTGTTACTTTCATACTCATGGGTTTTTGTCATAACCAAGCCCAGTTTTGGGAATCACCTCCACAGGCCCGTAGCCACCATGAGACCTTCTAGATCAAGTTTCCCATGATGACCCCTTCACTTAAACATCCTTCTTCCTTTCTCCTCCACAGCGTTCCTGAAACCCTGGGGTTATTGGTGTGGCCACATTTTCCCTGGATTTGATTGGTAAATTCAGAAGACTGAAGCCCAGGCTCACAGTCTACCTTTCACGGAGGCCCAGCCGTGAGAGGACTGAAGAAGGCACGTGGCGAATCATGACCGCCGACAAAGAGAAAGACAAGGAGCGGGAGCGCGACAGGGAGCGGGAACGCCGCGACAAGACACGGGAAGCCGAGAGTTCGCGGCCGCGGCGTAGCTGCACGCTGGAGGGCGGCGCCAAAAACTACGCTGAGAGCGAGCACAGCGAGGACGAGGAGAATGAAGGGGCCGGCGGTGCCACCGCCCCTGAAGAGGCCACCAAGAAGGGCAAGAAGAAGCTACCCAAGAAGAAGTCGCGCTATGAGCGGACCGAGAACGGAGACATCACCTCATTCATCACGGAGGACGACATTGTTTACAGGCCCGGTGGTGAGTGCTTTTTATTTGCTCTGTTCCCTGCTTTTCTGATCAGGTGTCACATCCCAAATCTCATAACACTTCATTATAGTGCACTAGATCAGACACGTTCATTGAATTCTGTTCCGGCACAGTTACTGGCCTCCTCTACCTGCGTGTTCTATTTAGATTTCTTAGGTCAATCGGGGTTCTTTCTGCAGTATATAGAGATCCTTGGGTATCATTTCAGGAGGGACGGGACAGGGGGGGGAGAGGGGGGTGTTTACATGCCCCCTGTTTTGTTTTAAAAGGCAGTTTCGATCACTTGCAGTCGGTCATACAAAAACAATGGAATTCTGTATCGTAATGAAACAGATCAGGCACTAGGACCAAGCGGAAACGGGCGTTTCCTTTTAGACCGCCCACAAGCTAATCGATTGGCTCTGCCTTTGTGTTGCTAATTTGTGATTGGCTTTCTGGGAACATTGTCCATCCATCTGCTTAGAAACAGCATGCAAATGTGTGTTTGGTAATTTAACAGTAAAAAAATCAAATAAAATTAATAAAACTGATTATTTCCTTCCTAAAACTGGACTTTGCCCACCTATGAATGCTGTTCTATTTCCGAATTTGGTAACAACTATTATCCAGTAAAACAATATAGCACCCTCTGCTGGTTAAAGTGCAGATCGATTCATCTTAAATGAATCGCCAATGAATCCCAACTTTCCTAAACAAAAGTTGATCGATGTGGCTCTCAACAAATGCTCCCGCCCACCCCTAACACCACCGACGCTTTCTAGGGTCACATGACTTTCCTCGCTAAGGTATTTTGGGCTAGCCAACACGTGGGCTAGCCAGAACCTTTGCTTTGGCGCCTCGTGAGTTGAAATGGTGTATTAATAATATCAAGCCAACGTAACTAACATCCTGGCATTAGCATACCGAAAGCGCCGTGTCCGTGCCTCCAGTGTTTAAACTAATGCTCAGACGAAAACGAACGGGTCCATGCTGGCGGCACCAATTCGTCACCGCGCACAACATTCAGGAAGGATGAGTAAGGTGGTGAAGACCGTACGAGGTGTTTTGGAGGCGCGGACCTCCACGCCGACTTTAATCGTGGCCTTTGTTTCACCTGTTTTGTAAAATGCTTGAACTAAGAGGAAGTGTAAGAGGAAATGTCAGATCTGTGGTGGAGGGCCGCAGATTCTGTTGTCTTGTGTGTGTGTGTGTGTGTGTGCGTGCGTGCCGCCCATAAAGCACCCTAAATCATCCCCGGCATGCCTTGCGTTTATCTAACAGCACTGAAAGGTCAAGTAGATGCACATTTAACATTAAGACTCTGAACATCATCCGCTGCGTGTCATCTCGGCCCCGACAGTTTACCGGCTTCATCACGGCCGACGACAAAAGAAAATAATTAATCCGACACCAACGACATCATAAAATGAATTGAAAATGTGCAAATCAATATTCACGCTGTTGCTCATGGTAACGCAGGGTGTTCGCTCGAGCTGCCACGTACATCACAGGAACTTCTTCCCGGCCTGAGAAGTAAGAGAGCCAAACTCTCGTGTGTCCAACGTTACCTCGTACCCTGAATAAATCAAGACATTTATTTATTTATTTATTGCTAATTTACACACATTATGTACTGTGTACAGTAATTTTACTTCTATATACGTTGTTGTTATATCGTTGCTTCATTTCAACACTTATTTATTTATTTTGGATTCATTGGTTTCATTTATTTAAATATTTTGTTCTTGTTTCCATGGTTTCTCGGTAAGTCTTAATGTGTAAATGAATTCATTTAATTATTATTTGTAGATAATTGTATATTTTTTGTGTGCCATGTTTACCTGTACCCCGTGACAGACTTGCTATCTGTTCAGGTGTTCAGTGTATTCGCTCAGTGTGTGTCTCACCGTGTGTTTAAATATTTAAGATGAATCACTGGTAAAACCAGACGATCGATTGGTTTGTACGTATTGTGTTCGTGTGTAATTATATTTGTATTTATTGTGTTTTTGTTGACCTGTTTACACTTCTTGGTGTGTAAATGTATTTACTGAACTGTATTGATTTCTTATTTGAGTTATAATCGTTGATATAATGACAACGAGTGGATCGGAACCCGACCACCTTGTTATGTTCTAATAATGTTCTAATGTTGTAACGTTCAGCACCTGCTGTTAGAACCATTTCTGTCATTAGACGCCCCTCGTCTGTTCGAACCCAAACCGAGGGAGGACATCTGAGGGATTTCTATCCTTCATCCAGACCCTCCATTGTCTCCGCCCGACGCTTAATGCGATCATCTCCGCTCCTGCATTAGACGGAAATTAACATGCGCCGCCGTACCCGTGCAGCCCTTCAATTTCTCATTCATTTCCCGCTCGCAACGCACGGCGCTTTCCTGTCCGCCGACTGATCGGTCCTCCGTCCCGCCGGTCCCCGCAGATTGTTTTGCCGCAGCCTTATCGCCATCGGAATCTGATCCCGCCACCTTTAAACGGGGCGTAAAGGTCCGCTCTGGTTCAGAGCTGCTAAACCCCGGGAATTTGTTTAGATTCGTCTAGTGGAACACGACGTTTCAAACTGACCATCAGGTTAGAGAGGCGAACGGGCAGAAGGGAAGGAGAATGAGGATGAGGAAGAGGAAGAGGAGAGCACGGCGCTGAAGAGAGAATCTGCATTCATTGCTTTTGTTGTTGTTGAGAGAGATTTAACTAGCTTGTATGCCTGACTGGTAAATGGCAGGTAATGAGACTGAAATCATATTCAGTTTCCTGTCTGCATCCTGGAATTTTACTCCGAAGGGTTGGTGGGTATCGATCTTAATCATGTGATCTACCACCTCGTTCCATTACCACGCCACAATAAAAAATGGTGCTGATGCTAGAATGCATATTACTGCCTTAGATTACATGTACTAATAATATCACTCACATATGTCATGAATTTATTCCTCCTTTCTTTTAAAACCCCATTTTTTAAACATTAAATAGGATTACAGATGAATAGAGTACAGATCAAATCAACCATCACACGCCAGGATGATGTCTTAACATTCACCGGATGCCCAGCCGACATAAAACTAAACGAAAAGGAATAAATAATTATGATTTTTGTCACCACACCTCCTACATACTGGTGACACGGTAGCCCGGTAGGGTACTTGAAGCGCAGAACCCCTTAACTGCTTTCTAGGGCATCGTAGCGAGAGCTTTTCACCACGCCAGGCACTTGTACGCACTGCTGCCCCCTAGTGTGTGTTCACTATTGTGTAATTGCGGTTCACTGTACGGATCGGGTTAAATGTAGAAAAATCGTTCCTACGGAAAAACAGAGCAACCACGGCGGTGAGAAGAGTATGTGGTGTATCGTTCTAAAAAATGCAAAAAGACGTTTTTTGTTATGTAGGCGGGTCGCGTCGACGCCGGGGCTCCGTGGTGATTTACGCCGAGATGTAAATTGCCTTTAAGACTCATGCTAGATATTCTGTGCTTCTCTTGTCGGCTGTTAAATCGGAATCTTTTTCTTTCTCTTTTCTGCGCACTCTTGTGCACACAAGCCCGTTTTTGATTTATCCTTCGTACCCGGTACAGAATTGGTAGTCGTAAAAGCCCGTTCCTGTAAAAGCCCGTGTTTACCACGGAAAAGAAAAAATATATACGCTATACTCTTCACTATAGAGATGCAACATGAATTTGTCGAAATAGCATCTCGTTCTCGAAAGGTGTTTTCACACTCCGACTTTCTGCTGTGATGTTTTCTTCCTGGTTAAAAACGAACCGGGTGGATGATGACATGAGACGAGGTGTGTGTGTGTGTGTGTGTGTGTGTGTAGAGCTCTGAATCTGCAGGAATCGATCCGCTCGCGGAGTGCTCCTCTAGTGTCCGGGGCCCTCGTAGCTTTGTGGATATTCGTCACACGGAGGCAGCGGATGGATTTAGCCGGGAGATTATGAACACCGGGATCGATAGTTCAGGGTTCGGATCTTCCTCTCAGGCTATCTGCGACGCTCTTTGCAGATCGGCCTTTTAAAAATAGCCGGCTTATGCGGTCACCCAGACGGCGGGTCGAATCGGCCGTAGTTCTTACCCGCTGTCTCGGGGGAATCGAGTGTTCCTTTAGAATTCCTTCTCTAATATTCCACCTCGGTCTGTGTTCCCTTGACTGCCTGTGGGGGTCTGGACAGCTGTCACCTAATTACACAGCCACCTCGATCCTGCAGGGCTGTCAGCACGGCCAAACGCCTTCCACATCCAACAGCCTGGGGGAGCACATCCTATTCTCTTTTAGTTCCTGTTTCTTTGGTCCCGATTGCCTTTTCTGGAAAAAAATTTTCTCGGCTCGTGCTTCAATCAATTATCGAACGCCATGTTCGTTTCCGTTTGCCGACAGGTTTTTATTTCTTAGCAATTGTAAGACCAAAAATCACTGTCGACTAAAATCGAATCTGATGACTGGGCGATCAGATCTGTACTGAGATCAGTTGTACATCTTTTTTAGTTTGAAGCTCATCTTTTTAATGCCGCACCAAGATGACTGACTGTTTAGAGAACCAAACCCCAGACATACCATAAATAAACCTTTTTCAAATTTCAATGACTAACAGAGCGTCATCTGGCATTTTCACCAGCACTACAACTCTAGTGGCTTTTAGATCAACAGTTTTACATTTTGGGGCAACAGAAATCTCGTGTCGTGAACCTTAATTTATACTGAATCACATTTATGTCGTTGCCATCATATAAGAACCTTCACCTTCTTCACCTGTGTGACCCTCTTTGTCAGATCAGAAAACTTTATTTGGATGGATGGATGGACTGTTCTAGGATTGCTTGATGGTTGGTTGGGTGTTTGGATTGATTGATTGATTGAATGAATGAAATGTCTGATGGCTGAATGGATAAAATGGTTGGTTATTTGGATGGGCGGATGAGATGGCCGAACTGTCGGATGGTTGTTTGTTTGGGTGAGTGAATGAATGAATGGTTGGCTCGATTGATGGGTTTGATGTATGGATAGATGGTTAGTTGGATGGCTGGATGGGATAGGTGTTTGCTTGGACGAATAAATAGTTGGTTGAGTGGATCGATCGAGACAGACGCACCCTTGTGGTTGTGTTGGTTCAAGCCCCACCACTGGCAGATGCGAATGTGTGATACAAATAATCTTTTTTTTTTCTCTCCTCCTCATGTTTATTGGTAAATGTGTGTTTTAAATGAGCCACGCTTCACCATTTAAGAACAGCAGAGGAGCTGACGAGCACACGAACAGTATCGATTCACCTTCCTCCTCCTCATCCTTTTGTCATCCTTTCACACATTAGCATTGCGCTAAACCAGACGTTTTTAAACCACAAACGTCTCGTCTTCAAGCTTTTCGGCACATTTCCTCGAACTTCTTTCATGTCACAGAGGGCTGTTTCCTGCACCCCTGTAAGCCTCAGCACGAGGTCCGGCACCGCTTCCTCCACTGTTTGGAGGAACCGAGGGGGGAGAAGGTGGAACCTGTAGCCTCAGGGAGGCTTTGGGACGTATACAGAACCCTGGAGCTTGTATCCGTAGCGCCACACACTAACACACACACACAGTGATCTCACACAATCTCACCCAGCCCTCGCGCAGCCCCTCCTTCGGTTCAATCCCGCCTGCTTGCCTGCCTGTCTGGCTGTGGAAAAGCACAAAATGGCTGGAACGCCGCTGAACAGATTGCGGTCTCGGAGGTCTGCTCTCGAGGAGCGCGGCACAGATTAAAAACGCACACTTCACGCTCGGGCTGAAACGAATTCCTCGAGTAATGCCATGAATAAAAACCGTTGAAACAAAATGTTTTTCACAACCAAGCCTCGTTTAATCTTATACAGCTACTGTGGAAGTCAGTTCGGTGTTTTATCCTGATTACTTTTATTTTAAAGCAATGGTGGACACTAGGGCTGTCCACAACCAAGGATTTTGTTGGTCGACCAGTGGTCGTCATTTACTCCAACTAATCGACTAATAGTC
>JAOTRQ010000011.1:1437189-1447787 GCA_028565875.1 Hoplisoma paleatum | reverse complement strand
AAATGCTTTTTATGTTTATTTAACTCCATGTGTACTGTATTATAACTGTTCTCATTATAAAAACATTCCTGTATATCGTGTAACTTTCATATATTAACGAGGTAACCAGGGCTCGGAACGAATTAATTGTATTTGCATTATTTCTTATGGAGAAATGTGTTTCGGATAGTGTACATTTCGGATACCGACCGACCTTTCGGAACGGATTGTGGTCGTTAACCGGGGTTCCACTGTACTGGCTAATCTTGCTTTGTGCATATCCGGTACATCCCATGTCATATCCCAGGTTTAATCCTAAACATGATGTGAAGCATTATAACTCTTAAGGTCATTAAGAGTAGGAATGCACAATTCAATTGGAGGACAAATGTTTTGTAAATATTTCATAATGCAATTAATAAGCAATTCTCCTTGACTCCAGTCCTGGTAGGGAAGTGCCTTAAACAGGGACTAACTGGGGGAAAAGCAAAATTGACCAGAAATGTCTGCAGAACAAGCAGGCGGCTAATGATTCACAGTGCACAATCGAGCCTCTGTCTAATCAGAATGTTTGTTTGACTAATTCGGTCATAAAAAAAGAAAATTATATGTTGTGCGAGCAAATGAAAATGGTAAAATTGTGCCTAATATCATTTGTTGACAGTAAACTAACAAGCTAACAGTGTCCCATTAAGATATAAAGCATGTTATTAATCAAAAATTGATTGTTATTGAATAAAAAACGACCCAGTAAAGTTAGACGGAACTCGTTCAACCGCTAAAGTGATGTAGTCAGTATGTAAGCTTTTCTACATTAGAATGAACAATTAGAACAATATGATGAGCACTACTTTTTAATGGGGCAGATATAATCCAGCCATCAATCCAAACAGGTGTGATCATTTATTTATCTATTATAACAAATAATATCTATTACAACTAAACGGGATTATACATAATTTTATCTATGTATTGTTTGTTCTAACTGTATTTTTACCAGTTTATATTCGTTAAATATTATCCAATTTTTTTCAAATGAACTACAAGACTTCAAAATGTTATTTTGAACTCTAAAAGATCTGCTGTTCCTGTGCACAATCGAACTGGGATTTTTTAAGTGGCAGCTGATTTTTATTCTGTTACGCTTGAACAAAATGAAGAACTTTTTTTTAAAACGTCCATGACGTTGGTCGCACATTGCCACATGGCGCCAAGGTCTTGAAACTGATCCTTGTCTTCCATGTAGAGCAAACCTTACTATTCCTATGTGCCCTTAGATCCAGATGTGCCCTCAGGATAGTGGCTGACAGATGTGGTGCCAGATGTGTTGTACAGGTCTTAATGCAGCAAAACTTCTAGGCGACCAGATGTTGATATCCATACAATGGAAAATAGTTGGCAAAAATATTGTTTACCCGATGCACCACTACTCAGTGAAGGTTTCATCCATTACTTGCCATGTTTGCCAAATTTATAAGTACATCCGCGGTCCAGCCACACCATGTCTCGATTTAAATGTACTTAAAGGTCTTGGCTTCTAATTGCTGTCATTTTGGAATCCTCTGATGGGTTGAGATGTCGAAGGTGATGGTTGGTTATCAGCTGTTCCGCCAGATGTTGGTCAGATCTGGAGTTAAAGGGCCACCTCTCGAATGAGGCACCACACCTGGCTCATCATAGTGTACAAAGACATTCCAACGTCATTTTATAACCACGTCTGTCCTTAATTATTCTTCATTCATATAATATCAGTATTCAAATAAATCTTAAGATGTGGTCCTGCATGTAGTCATGTCGGGCTGTGTACCTCTCCTCCAGGTACTCCAATTTCCACCGACTTCTTCCCAAAACATGCCAGAAGATGGATCCACCAGTCCAGATTGCCTAAAGGCCTATATGTATAAGTGTCGTACTTTTCATACCTTTTCTAAACATATGATTGTGATTATCTAGAGATAATAAGTAAAGTAATATACAGTCATGCATTTATATATTATATCCATATAGCTTGGATTTAAATGGAAAGAAAAGCCATGATCTTGTAGACTACGCCACCTACTGGCTAGTCCCACGTATCCGTATCCACATGATGAAAACATACTTACTATGAATGTCCCGTTGTTGTTTTGTTCTTTTAAAAGCAGGAACTATATTTTATATATTGCTCGTGTGTGTGTGTGTGTGTGTGTCATTACATTTAAAAGATTTAATGTACGGTGTGTTTTAGGAGTATTTTGTAGGCCGCGCGTATAAAAAAATGAATAAAGTAATTAAATGAAGGGATGTTACCTCCCTGCTAATGATGTTTAGCTATTCTAGTGTAAACACTCGTTTCATAACGAGACAGAAAACGAGCTCCATGTCTGTTTTTTTTTTCTTGCTCTCGGCGCTTTTGTTCGTCTCAAGGACTTAATGTGACTTAATTCGGTCCTAAATGAAGTCGCGAATTAATTAACGGAAGATGTTTTAGCGTCGTGTAGTCGTGTTAGCCGCTGAGGCGTCGTAGCGCTAATGAGTTAGCGGTTAGCTCGACTGTTAGCACGCGCGCACACACACGGCTCTGGTAAAAGCGGGCGACACGGCGCGAGGAACGGAGTCGAAATCCACTCCGGGTTTTACCGAGCGCTCTGTAACAGACGCCGCCGAGCAGAAAGATCACATGTTAAAAAAAACCTTCCCCCTTTGTAGTGGAGGAGCGGAGACTGACAAGATACTTCTCGCTCGCTAAAATTAAAGCGTCCCAGCTTGCGGGACTTGGGTGGATTTGCACTTTAGACGTTCCCCAACATTCACGCGTGGACTTTAATCTCCGAGCGGACTGTAGTGGGGAGTTTAGTTGGATGAAGCGCTCCGGGTGAGGTGACCGTGTATGTTCGTGCGCTGGTCCGTTTCGGGTTCGTTACTTCTACTTTCGTTACTACGTAGTCTAGGTTTATTTAAAAGGATTAAAACTCTGGGTGTAAACATTCCACCGTGGAAGATACTGATGTGATCCATTTCCTACCCGTTAAATTGTCTACACACTGCACCACTCGGGAGGATAAATCAGTGTGTGTACATGTTGTGATCCTTTTTGTTTGTTTGTTTGTTTGTTTGTTTGGTGCTTAGCACTTTTTCATTCTAATCATAAACAGGCTTTACAAGATGTTTCAGACCAGGAAAAGTCTGGTGACTTGTGATTTGTCGTATTAACTTCTTGAACTTAAGCTACAAATGATGCCCAAGTGCTTAGTTTGTGTTTTTAAACCTGAATAATTCTGGTTTGTTTACTCCTACTTGTGGTTTGAGATCATTCATGCATTAATCTCAGCAGTCTTTCCTGCTTTTGTTGTCATTTCCTCTGAGTTTCTGTGTAGTATTACGATCGTGGTTATATACAGTAGATGGATGTAGATGTCGGGTCTAATGTTAGTCTCGTTTTCTCTACTTTTCTCCCCCCTTGAATAGAAACGGTTCATTAAAGGGCTTCGACAATACGGCAAGAACTTCTTCAGGATTCGAAAAGAGCTGCTCCCTAATAAGGAAACGGTAAGAACGAGACCTTTATTTTCATCATATCGGAGTCACTTGAGTGCCTTTTTCATCGCCGGATGCTCAACCTTAATAACGAATGAGGTGTCGTTAGCTCTGATATGGACACCGAATTTGGAGATGTAGGATCTAACACTGCCGGATGTGTTCCCGATGACAGAGAACACACTGTTTCTAACCCAAACATAATTGTTTATGTAAGGCTCCACGGCAGCCTTGTAACTGTCACCTTCGTTATAATGAAGCATTAATCTGCTCACGTTTTATTAACTTCCTCTTGAAAGTTCCCCATGAAGTTTCTTTAAAATGCTGAAAATAGTTCACGCTAAACCAATACCGAGGACACACGCTGTCTAAACGTGAACTTCAGCAGGTACGTCAATGGGTGATCAGTTACCCCTTGGTCGGTTTATTACAGGTGAACACCGATGGTCATTTCATGTAGTCACCAGTTAGATTCATGGAAAAGATCTTTCGTATTTCTCCACTTTGATTTGATACATTTTATATAAAGATATCTGTTAATTGTTTGCCGTCGTCATATTTTATCCTGTGGTTACAGTAATAACTGTGTTATAACTAAGTGGCTAGCACTGCTGCATCACAGCAAGAAACTCTAGGGTTCCATCCCCAATCCTTTCTTTCAGTCTCTGCACTGGGGTGCCGAGTTTCCTCAAACAGTCCAAGAAATGAAGTGAATTGGAGATTTCAGAATTGTCCACGTTTGCGTTCAGATGTTGACAAATATGCTGACTGGTGAAACTTATGCCATGAAGAAATGCCGTGCGTTCTGTCATGATTGTAACCACAGTTCAAAACATGACATTAAAAATCTTATGTATTGTTGCAAACATAAACAGTTCAGTATTCGGTGTTATAAAGATGGTACAGATACTCGTCACTGCAATACACAAATCAGTTAACGTCTGTTATGTTGAATATTTTAATAACATCATCGCATGATAAATTCTTCAATGCAACACACTTGTGGTATTTTTGTTTTTGTATCACTTTAAAACATAATTCCATGTCAAGTTGCTCAGTTATTTTTTTATTCAATACTTTTTTGAGCTGGATGCAGAGTTTCATTACCAGTTATTCTACTAGTATTTTAATCTCAGATTGAAATCTGTTCATTTATGTTATAAAACATTTAGGCATCTAGTTGTAATCTATAATGAAGGAATAGAGACACTAGGTTTATATTAATATGACATACACAACTTTTAATGGTTCACCAACCTACACTTACACACAACTTACAGTAACTTTTGATTTACTGCATTTGACAAGCTGTTGATTACTAATTTAATAACCACTTATTAACCCGCAAATCGTTTTATTTTGACATGTATAAAAAGCAGAGTTCAGATTGAGTAAACTAGTTGATATGATTGTCACTAGGTCATTTTGTTTTTAAAGAAATGGGAAATGTATGCCTCAGTTTACATTGCTTAGGGGAAAAAAAGTAAAAACTTACAAGTTGCTTTATGGCTAATACAAATTATAATTATGATCAGTGTGTGAACAATATAGACTTAGATACAAAAGTATTCTTATATTACAAATACATTTGATAGAAACAACAATCTAGTGCCATTGATGTGAGTTGTGTGTGTAACAAAACCCAATACCAAAACATAACAGTATAAATTATGATTGAATGAATGACATTTTGATTTGGGTCAGTTTAAGATGAGCCTTAAAGTTCGTTTGCACTGTCTAGGTCATTATTGTTTTATATCCTCCATCTTGAGAAAACTAGCAATGTCTCAACGGTTTTGCGAAATGAGTTATTAAAAAAAACTCACAGGAACATAATGTTGCAAGCTTTAATTCCGAGATAAATATTAACACAGAAAATGTTTACACAACGGAATATTTCTTTAACTGGAGTTATAGTTGAACTTCATGTTCAGATTGGTTACTCTGTTACTGCAGTGTTTACTCAGTTCGCAATACAAAGAGAGAAGTCTTGTTCAGTAATTACCACCACTTAGGTCGGTTTTGTCAGTCATTAAGCTAACTCCGGGGTGAGGGCAGAATTCGGAGTTCTGCTGGAATGTTCTCGGATTACATTAAATGGATGAAATCTGAAATGTTTTATTCTGTCGCTTGTTATCATTCGATTGGTTGAAACCCTAGCGAGGCAAGAACATGAAGTATGTGAGTGGATAAGAGAGAATAAGAGATTGGAAGGAATGGCAGCAGGGCTTATTTACTGACGTACAGGTTGTGTGGGGTTGGTTCAGTATACACAGTGAGGAAATGGCACTGCTCTATTGCAGATAAAAAGCTTTTTTTTCCTGAAGCTTAACTTGCTTTTGTGTTGAAAGTCAGTCCTCCGTGCTGGTGCCAGTCAATGCCCTAAGGAAAGCTTGATTTATTTTCACAGCCTTCTTTCTCTTCTTCTCACGCACTTCCGTTTTTTTTTTTTTCAAAGTTTAGACCCTTGTTTTGTTTGGTTGCGATTTCGCATAAAAGCGTTTCGTTTTTCCGAGTCAGATGAATCGCCATGTTTTCTTCCCATGAATCTAAAGTAAGTCTTAAACAAGCTCATAAAGCATCTCGTTTACGCGTCAGGCTTACAGCCAGGACTATAGAGGGCGATGCCGCGCAGCGCATCTGTCGGCCTCCGCTCGGCTCTTATTAGTCGCGTTTCTCATAAAGTGTCGGAGCCAAGACTAAGCACCCACTGCTGTGCAAACACACCAGGCCTGACTAGCTCGCAGGAATGCTTTATATGAAGGCAATAAAAAAAGGAAACTCAGGGAAGTGGGTGTGATGCCTGATGGCTGCTGCGCTTTTTCACTGCCACAGTTTCCTCGACTTGAAAGGCAGCGTCACGGAACATGTATTGTTCACCGGCGCTAGAAATGTTCCTAAACAATCCCCAGTAAGCTTGGTGTACAGTCAGAAGAGCAGCGCTTTGTTTTTCCAGCACAGCTCCTCCCACGAGACCTCGTCTCATTTCTCACAGTCCTATCAGTATAATGTCACCGAGTTCTCAGGTTACCACGTTTGCTGGTTTAACGTCTGTATAAAAAAAGAAGGAATAAAAAGTTAATAATGGATCACCATCTTATTTTCTTCTTCGGGCGGTTGAGGGCAGTGCAGCGTTTTATACATTTACCACGTTTGTTTCTAAATAACAGAGCCGGACATTCAAAGTCTGTTAGATTAGAGAGGAAGAAACAAGTAAAGAAAGTGATGAACTCTGACATTCTTCTAGTTGTTAGATGCCCACAATACAAATCGATACATCAGAGGCTATTACACAACTTGTCTGGTTAACGCCCATACGCCTGGTTGCCAGATTTGACTTCAAAGACAGATTCTTTCTAAATGCTGGGCTGAACCAGTTAATAACATCTGCTCTTCGAAGTTGCATTTACATTCTCAGCATTTAACAGATGCCTTTATCCAAAGCGACTCGGATAAAGACAAACAATTACGACGGAACACCCATTTTTGAGCAGTTGAGGGTTAAGGGCCTTGCTCAGGGGCCTAACTTGGTGGTAGTGGTGCTTGAATCAGCGACCTTCTGATCTCCAGCCCAATACCTTAACCACTAAGCCAAAGCTGTCTACAATCATTTAAACACTTCTGAATAATTTATACCTTATATAAAGTTTGTCGTGGGATGTTTTGCAAAATTATTTACATCAATAAAATATAATTACAAATCTATTTTATTTTTAAAGATTAGTAAGGAAACATTGGAAAACAGTTGGGATGTAAGCATTCATTATTTTTCAGTCAGTAAGATAACCACAAATACTTTCTTTTAATCGAAAAGTGATTATACATGTGTATAACGAATAATTACTCTGATCCTTTTTACCCCAGTATCATGAATCATGGGTATCATTACATTTTTGTTATGGTCAAATACAATTCGAGCAATTGACGGCTGATTTTGTAAACACTAGTCTATAAATGTAACCACTGGGCACAAACTTGACCAGCCACCTCATAGCAGAGCGTCCAATTCCTCAGGTCTTTGGGCTTTATACATTTCCAAGATGGGCAAGGTGATGGAAACGCGTTCAGCTCGGCTTCTGCGGCAGATGTTTCCCCCGGTGAGATCCGTACACGCGTCAAATCGAATCCATCACGGCGTCGTCACCCCTGCAGCCTCAGCCTCGAAGAAGCATGTGTGATTACAAGCACTAAGTGCTAAGCACTAATTAAAATCCCAGAAACAGCTTCTACAGTTTACAGCAGCTGTCTCAGACTTGACAAAACAGCTCACTTGTTTTGCTAAACGATGCCGTTGTTTACGGAAACACGAAGATGTCATTAGTCTGCGGCTCTTTGTCTGGTTTTTATGGCTTCGTGTTCTATCTAGCGTCTCATTCGTGAACACATAATACACTACCGAATCTTTCTGTCGTGCTATCTTAAGTTCAGTCCCGCCGTCTTTAATGTGGGTCGTGTAACAAAGCTGCGGCTGTTCCGGGTTGATTTTGGGGGGGATTAAAACCGACCAACCCCTGCTGAAGTCACACAGTAGCTGTATATTTTCACTCCCCCGTTGGAAGAAAGTGCTTACAGCAGGGAAACACAACTGCTGATTCTAGTGCTGGTGCATCTTTGACCTGTGAAAGTAGAGCTTATTCATCCTATTCCAACAGAAAGCAGCGGCACAGCGGGGATCCGCTTTCTATTTAGCGTCTTTTAATGCCGAATTCGCCAGCCAAGGCTGTCACAGCGCTGGCTTTTCTTTCACCTTTGATGGCTTTAATCGAGGCCATGCTTTCACACTGTGGCTTTGCAGACAGGATCTGATTTACCGTAATTGACCGTCCTGCCCGGAGAAGTTTTGGTCGCTTTGTTAGTAAACGTTACATTCTACCAAAGACGCGATACGGTTCACGATACTGGCTTATAACATTGAAGACAAATTGTTATTAACAGAACAAAAAAAATTATTGCTACAAAGAAAAGGAAATTCAGTATTTTTGGATTCAGATTTTTTTGTATAATGAGTAAACTAAAGTTGCAAACCATACCCAAAATCAAAATACTAGATTCATGTTTTGTGTTTATATATAGCAGCAGCACCCCCTGCTGTTGAATATCGAACATAAAATGACAAAGATTTTTACCTGATTTGGAAAGTTTGTTGTTAAATGAAATAATAACCAAATAATTGAAGCACCAAATACAGACACATTGCAGCATTATGCTACAGCAAGTACTTATACCCAAAATATATTGTTAGATCTTTTCACCATGCGTGAGGTAGCTACACTCATGTCTGACCCTAACTAGCATTCTCGAATATTAAACCAGGGAGTTCAGACTCTCAAATCTGGTGTGCGGTGGAATTTTCCACTATTCCACTTGGGGCCGAGAAATATATTAAGATTATATTATAAATAAAATAGCGAGTATTGTTGTATTTTTCAATAAGCTTGGGTAAAGCAGTGATTTATTGCTATATCACACCACCATTGATGACATTAGCTTTGCCATCTAGTTGGTCGGATCAATAAAAACGTGGTCGATGAAAACGCAACACACAAATCAACCATCATCTACCAAGCACATTTAGCAGTCTTTGCAGCAGTCTGCCAGGTGGGAAATGACCAGAATAAGTGGGAGGGGGCTTCGAAACAATGCAAGGAGCAAAGGAGAGCAGAAGATTATTATAGATGAAAATGATGAAGCTGGATCACTTGGTGACGTCCACTGCTATAACAATGGGGATCATTTGCAGTCCTATCAATGAAGCTCCAGTTGATAAATAAACTCTTCAGTTTAAACCTTAATGGTTCTGTCAAGGACAAAATTATAGGACCACTAACTGACTTGTTTCGTGCCATTAAAGTTACAGTTAAAAAAAAATCTTAACCCCTTTTTTTTTTTAAGTTTACGTAGTTAAACAGTAACTTTGTAGATTAGAAAGTTCTTTGTCCAGTTCCTCTACATTGCAGTACAAAAATCTCCCAAGTTCATCGAGGCTAGAATTACATTCCAGCTCATTCCCCCTCCTCCCTCCTTGTACACGGGCACACTTTGCCCTGAATACGGACAGGAAAGCACAATCCAAACTTGACTCATGCATGTTTATAGCTGTCGCCGGACTCCTTAAAGCCCGTTCACCCAACCCACAAGCGTCCGAACACATTCGCCTCGACACGAGCGAGCGCTCCGGAGACATGTTCTGCACACAAGGTTGATTGTCCATTGTTATCTTCCATTTTCTCCCTCTTTTCACTCCCTTTGGCTCTGGCTCTCCCCCTCGCCGCCCTCCCTTCGCATTCTCCGCCGTTCTCCCTGCCTTCCCTTTTCGCCAGCTACAGCCTTAACCGTTTGGCGCCCCGTCAGAGCAGGGGCCTTTTGTGGCTTCATTACAGATCTGCCAGGAAAAACAGAAACCATCTGTTCAAGCCCGGGCTTGAACACGGATGAGTGTATAAATACAGGAGTTTAGCCTTCACGCTCGTACCGTGCACGACACACACACACACACACGAATAAAGAGTCCTGCAAATGGCCCAATTTCCTCCACCATTATGCCAGAGCTGTTTCTAAATCGCAACGAATAAGGCAGGATCTCTGGAAATTGAAGTACACACACACTTACAAGGCTGCACAACAGATTTACTGGGGCTAAAATAAAATCTCTTGTCAGATAATCCACCACCCCCAAGAAATATCCTGCAGATAGAAGCGTTTAGAAATGGTCCATAATTCCAAGCTCATGTCGTCAGTATTAAATCTTCACCAATAGACACTGTTTAGGTTGAGTAAAAATTGTTAAAACAGATGCAGATTCGGACTCTCTGTAATAGTCGTGTCAATCCATTTAGATTATGTACTTAATTTACAAACATGTACTCTCTTAAGGATCCAAAAACATTGAAGTTAAAAACAGAAGTCTTCATTTTCAGTTTGCTTAGAATGCTGCTTAATAAGGTCACTTGGAATACATTGGAAAAGGAACTGATGATTGGGCTGGTCAGTGGTGAGAGATGACCAGGCCATCAAACACACTATCAATTAGGACTGTCCACAACCAAGGATTTTGTTGGTCGACCAGTGGTCGTCATTTACTCCAACTAATCGACTAATAGTCG
>JAOTRQ010000011.1:1421870-1433173 GCA_028565875.1 Hoplisoma paleatum | reverse complement strand
AAACTGGTCGCCCGCCGCATTAGTTGGTACCCCAAAAGTAGCCCGCAGCTTCAAAAAGGTTGGTGACCCCTGCTTTACACCGACCTGTTTTCCAGCTGTTTATATAAATAAAGCTGAAGATAAAGATCTTCCCAGTCTTCCTCATGTTTTTGCCTTTTTCATTATTTATGACTCCATTATCTTTTCTCAATAATTCGTTTAGAATAACAACGTCCACTGAAGTCCACTAGCGTAAACATATTTCATGTGGAGTTGTAAATATCGGTGCTCATTCTCTTCCAGATGTCGACGTTAAGAAGTGGCCGGAAGAAGCAGACAGCCAGTCCAGATGGCCGAGCCTCACCCATCAACGAGGACCTGCGATCGAGTGGTCGAACCTCTCCCAGCGCAGCCAGCACCTCCAGCACCGACAGCAAAATGGACTCGGTGAAGAAACCCGCCAAGGTACGAACCCCGTTACATCCCAGCCGAGCTACGTCTGCTCGACATCTGCTTTAGCTTGTACGACATGACATGTTTGTCTTTTCTTCCGCAACAGAAGATTAAAGAGGAGGCCCCGTCTCCTTTAAAGAGTGCCAAACGGCAGAGAGAGAAAGGATCCTCAGACACCGAGGAGCCTGAAAGAGCCACAGCTAAGAAGTCCAAGACTCAGGTACGATCACTATTTGAGCGACCTTTGACTTACATTTAATAGGTTCCGAAGGACCTTCGTTACGTTGAAATGATAAACGGAGTTCGTCTTGAATAAAATGAAACACAGACTGTCGGGAGGAACCCGACTACACGGGGAGAACATGTTTAAGTTGTCCCTGACTGGAAATGTGAAGGCAAATTGAAGATACCAAATTGTTGACTTGTGTAACGAATGATACGGATGTTTGCTGTCATGGGTGTTACCTAGAAGTGTAAAAATAAATAGACGTTAATAAACAATAAACAAGCAAACAAGCTAGAAATGTGTTTGATGTGTGTATGAATACTTTTTTAAATAGGATTTGTGTCTAGAGTGGTACAATATACACTACTCGCCATTTTAATAATAAATAAATTTCTTCTTCAATTGAAGATTTTTTTTACTTCGTCTTATTAGAAAGAACAAGAATTTGTGATTAACTATTTAAATTTTAAACCAAAAATGACTTTTTATTTCTGAGGAAGTTGCAAACTAAACCAAAAATACTAGATTTGTGTTTAGTGTGTAAAACAAAACAACTAGTGAGTTGTTTATATTGAATCGATTCGTTCTAAAAGAATCGAGTCTTGCTGATTCATCCATCCTAAAGGCGATTTCACATGGAAAATCGCCATGACTACAAGAGGTCAGCTTGTAGTTTATAGGTCTGTAATGTAACTGACCGCACCCCCTTCTTTCCCCCCTCTCAGGAGCTGAGTCGACCCAACTCCCCGTCGGAGTGCGAGGGTGAGGGAGAGGCCGAGAGTTCAGACGGTCGCAGCGTGAACGACGACGGCAGCGACCCCAAGGACATCGACCAGGACAACCGCAGCTCGTCTCCCAGCATCCCCAGCCCACGTGACAACGAGAGCGACTCTGATTCGTCGGCGCAGCAGCAGGTCCTCCAGGGCCAGCACCCTCCCGTGATCCAGTGCCAGACAGCCCCCCTGCCCTCTGCACCCTTGTCCTCGGCCACGACGGCCCCCACGCCCCCGACGTCCAGTGCCGCGCCCCTGTCCTCCCAAGTGTCTCCGCCTGTTCCCGTACCTCCCATCGCATCTACGTCAGGTCCGATTCTTCATCCCCAAAGACTTCCGTCACCCCACTCGCCCATGCAGGGTGTCCCCCCAGTGCCCTCACAGAACGGCCCGCAACCTCTGCAGCCATCGATTCACGGCCCCATGCCACCCATAGGCCATCCTCACATGCCTCATCCTCACGTCTCCATACCTCCACAGAACTTCCCTCTGGTTCAGTCTCAGGTTCCTCCGTCCCCGGTATCCTCCCAGTCTTCCTCACTGTCCCAACAGCAGCAGCGACCTCACACTCCTCCACCCTCACAGTCCTCCTCTTCCTCCTCTCAAAATGCCAGCCAACCACGAGAGCAGCCATTGCCCCCGGCACCCATGCCCATGCCTCACATCAAGCCTCCCCCCACAACTCCTATACCTCACATGCCAAACCCTCAGACACACAAGCATCCACCACACCTGTCCGCACCACAGTTTCCTCAGAAGCCACCCAACCTGCCCCCCCTGCCTGCCCTGAAACCCCTAAGTTCCCTATCCACGCACCACACGCCCTCGGCCCACCCGCCACCCCTACAGCCCATGCCCCAACAGCTCCAGCTTCCCGCCGCCCAGCCTCCTGTCCTCACACTGTCCCAGAACCACGCGCCGCCTCCTCCGGCTCCACCTCTCCCCTCACCCTCTACCTCCTCCTCACACCCTTCGGCCTCACAGCCACCGTTTCCTCCGCATCCCTTCATCCCAGGCGGCCCGGCCTCCCTACCGCAATCCTCCATCCCTGGTTCCGTGCCAGGGTCGCTGTCCGGACTGCAGCAACCCCCGTCGTCCATCTCCATGCCCTTGCCCGCGTCGGTCAGCATGCCCTGCCCAGGACCTTCCACCATGCCCACTGTGCAGATTAAAGAAGAGCCTTTGGATGAACCGGAGGAGCCTCAAAGCCCACCCTCACCAGAGAGAGGACCCTCACCCGAGCCTACCATCGTCAACACGCCCAGCCATGCCAGCCAGTCTGCACGGTACGCATGCACCTTCGGTCCGGCTCACAACTTCATCTGCACTGCAGTAATCGCAACAAAGATGGGCATTTAAATGATGCGATCACCTCGTGTTCGGACTGTTGTGACACCATCTCATAGTGATCACACACACACTGACACGGAGTAGCAATGAGGCCGCTAATGCACTTGGGGTACAGCTCATTACGTGTAAGACCGACCGAGTCTTACCAGAGAATAATGAGCAGACGTGCCGGGGGTCACTTATTTGCCATAATTCCATGGCACTTAGTGTGTAATGGGACTGTGCTAGCCTAATCTTCACCTGGTTCTAATATACACGTGTATATGTTCATTTTAATGACGTACATGGGCGTGCAGCGGTAAATCACATGACCCGAACACCACCTCGGGTCTCCTGAGCATTGGGTCGGGGGTTTAAAGCCGATAGGGTCGCTCGATGTCTTATGTTTTTTACCATTTAGTCATTTATAAACAGATCCTAGATGATCTAACATTTTGTGTCTTATTCCCGGTCATTAAAGGTTCTATAAGCACCTGGATCGGGGCTACAACACGTGTGCAAGATCTGACTTCTACTTTACACCACTTCCATCATCCAAGCTGGCTAAGAAACGAGAAGAGGCGTTGGAGAAGGCTAAAAGAGAAGCAGAGCAGAAAGCACGAGAAGAAAAAGAGAGAGAAAGGGAACGAGAAAAGGAGCGAGAACGGGAGCGGGAACGAGAAAAGGAAGCCGAGAGAGCCGCTGTAAGTTTGATTATCTTCACATGCATCAAACAGGCATAACATTATGACCACTTTACTGACACTTGCGACTAAAACAGCCCCACGATTGTGATGCTCTGTGTATCCGGACACCGTTTGTAACCTGCTGTAATCCATCACACAGACATCGTGAGCTTTGGAAGTCCGTCACCTTGTTAGATTGACCGATAGTGACCACTACAGAGCAGAAACAGCCCACAAGAGTCGACGTTTTCTGACCCATGCGAAGCCTCTGCGTCCCCCCACGTGCTCCTCTAAAATGAACTGCGTTGAAACGAACATAAACGGAACGGAAGAGCAAAGCAGACCACAAGGGGGAGCACTATATAGCCACAAAGGCAATGTCGTGTGTACGAATGTAAATAAAGTGTCCTTTCTCGCTCGTCACTAAAACCGCATGGGAAACACAAACGGGATAAGATTAGCACAAACTCGGCGCCCTCTAGTGTTGTGGCGGTGAATCAAAAGAAAATGACCACACGTGTTCACTGTGTTCGGGTTGTTACAGTAAACTAATAATAATCCAATGCATGTCTAATACTTGGTTTCAAATTGGATTTAATTACGTGCCGTTTTTTAAAATTACATACAGTAGATTTTTTAAATTACAATTAAATGCAATTCAGTTAAAATAATAATAAAATAAAACAAACAAAACAAAAGTCAGATATTTTCTATTTGTTTCATGGTGTCTTCTAAATGTATTTATTGTAAATTGTTTTGTTTTTCTGAGGTCGGTACAGACAGTTTTGAATGAAGCCTCATTGGGCAACTTGGTGTAGCATCAGCGCCCTCTGCTGTTTAAAGTGATTTATCGATTCATGGAACAGACGTAACTATTTGAATCAATTGAATCGATTCTGAGTCGATTCCTGGTGAAACAATACATCTCTTACTAGCTGCCTAGTACATATGTCATGTCAGTGGTCATAGTGTTATGCCTCTGCGTTGTGCATCTACTCGTGCTGTTTTATATTTATATATTAATATTTTTCTCTCGTCACAGAAATCATCCAGCTCTTCTCACGAAGGCAGACTGGGAGATCCTCAGATGGCTGGACCGGCTCACATGCGGCCGCCTTTCGACGCGCCTCCGACCACCATCGCCGCCGTCTCGCCCTACATCGGTCCCGACACGCCAGCCCTGCGCACCCTGAGCGAGTACGCCCGACCCCATGTGATGTCCCCTACCAATCGCAACCACCCCTTCTTCATGCCCCTGAATCCCGGCGAGCCGCTGCTGGCCTACCACATGCAAGGACTGTACAACCCCGATCCCGGCATGCGAGAGCGCGAACTGCGAGAGCGGGAAATGCGCGAGCGCGAGATCCGCGAGCGAGAGCTCAGGGAAAGGATGAAGCCCGGATTCGAGGTCAAACCGGCCGACCTGGACAGCCTGCACCCCTCAGCCAACCCCATGGAGCACTTTGCGCGCCACGGCCCCATCGGTTTACCCCACATGGCGGGCCACCCGTTCGCCTCTTTCCACCCAGGACTGAACCATTTAGAGCGTGAGCGTCTGGCACTCGGGGCACCGCAGCTCCGGCCCGACATGACCTACCCGGAGCGGCTGGCCGCAGAACGGCTGCACGAGAGGATGGCCTCGGTGGCCAACGACCCTATCGCCCGGCTCCAGATGTTCAATGTCACGCCGCACCATCACCAGCACTCGCACATCCACTCGCACCTACACCTACACCAGCAAGACCCGCTGCACCAAGGTAAGGACAAACTTCATTCTTTATATATTTCATGTGGAACTGTAATAAAGTCTAACTGCATGTTTTATGTAAATAAATATGAATTTATAATATTAATAAAGCAAATGCGCATGCAGTACGTGTGTGTGTAAGTACGTTGTGTTTGTGTATGAATGCTGTGCATGCATTTATAACTGTGTACTGTTATTATAACCTTGTACCCTGACAAAGACAACTACTGACTAGGAGTAGGTGGTGGTGAATGTCTTGTGTGTCCACCAGGTTCCGGGGGCCACCCGCTAGCTGTTGACCCGCTGGCTGCTGGTCCCCACCTGACGCGTTTCCCTTACCCGCCCGGAGCCATCCCCAACGCGCTGCTCGGCCAACCGCCACACGAACACGAGATGCTGCGCCACCCTGTCTTCGGTATGCTTAGTAATATGATGATCCTACATCCTGGCACTTCCAGGTATTCATGATTCCTGGTCGTTTCTAACCATCGAACCTGGATTAAATGTTGTAGGGACGCCGTACCCACGAGAACTGCCTGGCGGATTACCTCCACCCATGTCTGCAGCACACCAGCTACAGGCCATGCACGCTCAGTCTGCGGAGCTGCAGCGACTGGCCATGGAGCAACAGTGGCTGCACGGGCACCATCACATGCACGGAGGCCCGTTACCCGGGCAGGAGGACTACTATAGGTCAGTCTCGCTAAATTCACTTCAGGATTGCGTTCTTCGTTCTTTCCTTTTAATAATATATATTAAGATAATAAGATATCCGTAGCGCCTTGAGAACTAACGTGCTGCGATCTGAGCTTAGCTCTGCCTGTCGGCTAGGCTGCTTATTTCTTTATTATCGTGCAGTCCTGGCCTGGTAGTTGGAGAACTGAGCTTGTGATCAGAAGGTTGCCGGGTCCATTCCATGAGTCAAAAGGTCACGACTGAAGTGTCCTCGAGCGAGGCCCCGAACTACCTAACTGCTCCCCAGGGGCCATGCCTCAGACTGGCCATCGACCTGGCGTGTGTGCTCTCCGTCGCCCCTTAGTGTGTGTTTATTGCACAGATTGAGTTCAACACGGAGCAATAATTCGTGGGCGTCTTAAACCCAGTATCGTGCATCATGGGTAGTGTAGCAGTACACTCCCAACTGCTTAGTCCTGTTATTCGTTGGTGTGGTTAATGCACGTCTCTGACTGGTGGTTTGTTTGTTTTTCCTCCCTGCAGTCGGTTGAAGAAGGAGAGCGATAAGCAGCTGTGATCATTCAGAGGGATGTGACGTCACAGAGGTCAGCAGGACACAGGAAGTCGAGCCAAAACAGTCACGGACAGGAACTTGTTTGCCCTTGGAACATTTGAAATAAAAGACCAGAACAAGGACCATCTTCTGTTATTTTTTTTCTTTTATGTTTTTTCCTTTACAGACATTTTTCCCTAAGACATGGACTTCATTTTGTTATATAGCGTGCAAGTAGTGACAACGTCCTCAAGACCGATTGTGACTTTCCTGCATGAACATCCTCTGAGAAGCTTTCCTGACATTTTTTGTAGGTGCTAGAATACCTGACACTTCGTCACTGTGCTTATTGAAAAAGGTGGAAAAAGGAGCATCCGGGCCATTCTATCTTTAAAAAGTGCTATCTTTAAATTTTATGTTTATTTTAATACATCGTAGGGCGTTTTCTTTTTTTGTTTTTCATAATTTTACAAAAAGCTACAGCATGGCATTTTTGAGTCTGTAAATAGTATATATAAATATATATATACATATGATTATTGTTATTATTATTATTACTACTATGTGTGGACTCCTGACACATCGTTAGATCTCCAGTCTAATAGTCCTGAAACATCAGTCCTCGTTTCAGAGGGGGGCGAGATGACATTATTCGAGCAGGTAGCCTTTCTCGGGTTTGGTCAATTCGGTTTCAAGAGTTGTACCAGATTTCTATCCACAAACAGTTCAGTGAAGCTGAGTTTTGTTTTACAGACACACACATGCTCATATCATGATCGTGTTCATTCTTCTTCGATGGTTGGATTCAAAATGTGGCACTAACAGATGAAAAGCATTCATACGACGCTGTGCACACAGGACGACACACAATTGCACTAAATAAAACCAGACGTGTTTAAATTCTAATTGGTTTAAAGTGGTGAACTGACAATGTGAAGAGAAGCATTTAAATTCTTTTTTTTTTTTCATATTCGTTCTGTGAACCAAAGTGAAGATTAGGAAAATCTGTATGATGCTTTAGGTTAACGTACTTGAAACTTGATCCTGATATTGTTGCTCTTCGTTGTGCGAAAATGATTTTTTTATGACGCTTTTATCCATTTCGGGTGCTCACGGGAAACGGACGGCAGTTTAGTCTCGCACATCTTCGCTACTCGTCACTCAGTCTCGAGCTCACAAGCTTCCTCACCTGGTCTATCTCACTGTGATCGCTGAAACGCAAAACAAGATACGTTACGAGCTTGGAACAAAAGACACATTCATGTGGTCGCGTTTGAAGAACGGCTGCCCCACACCTTGTCGTACTTAAATCGTACACTTGCCATTGTCTAGTCCACTGTTACACGCAGTATTTACTGTCAGATGTTAATCTCCTGCGTCCATCATGCTCGCTTTACATTCATACACATCATCTCCGAGAGGTATTTTTATTTTGGATAAACTTGATCATCAGTACTGTTATACGATGTTCCAAGCTTGGGCTTTATCGTTGGTTAGTAAGAAACCAAAGCTCACACAGAAATAAAGCCCAAACTTCTCATTGAGGTTTTTCTTTCTTTTTTTAAACTCTACCTGTCTGACTAATGTATACAGCATCCAGATTTTTATTTTTTTGGAACATTTCCTCCTTTGTCCCTCTTTTGTGTCTTAAACCTTGATGTTAAGTGTTGTCAATGGTTTAGCTTCTCGTTTCAAAGCAGCAATAGCAGAATGTAAATTCTGACTGCTAAGATTTATATATACTGGTATCCTGAAGCTTATTGTATATATTAGTAGTCACCACGGGATGACACAATGTAAACAGAAGTAGAGATAATTAAACACGATTGTGAGTCCTGTGTTCTGCCCATTTGAGTATTTTGTAATTTTTTTGAAAAATTTGTGGATTATTAAAATAAAACTTAAGTTACACCACAACGATACTCGATTCTCTAGTTGTGAGAGAAATGTTGTACCTGTGTATGTTTGAAAGTCGTCCTGCTTTAATAATCGTGATCGTTTGTTTTTAATGCACTTATGATACACACTGACGTCACACCAGTCCGTGCATGTTACACTCACGTATTTAAATGTTGGCCCGATGGTCGTCCGTACACAGTGATGAAAGCTGCATCGTTTGGGACCCAATGATCGGTTACTCACCGATATCCTCACATAGTGATTTGGCCCATTCATAGTGGAACAATAAAAAAATGCTTCTCGTGTAATTCCTATTAAGAAATGGAACGACTACTCATCCATAATACAAATATATTGGTGAGAGATTTTACATTATCAATGAATTTATTTCATTTTATTTAGAAACTTGCTGGCTTCCCAATTAAAAGCCAGTATTTTTTTTAAACAACTGTATTCCAAATACCCATCATGTCAAACCCTGGCTCAGACACTAAGCTTAAAGTCACAACCATGTTCCTGAAGTCAACCAACCTCCAAAAAGTTTATAAGCATGATTCTGATTCCACCACCCTTCCAGTCAAAGAGACTTTTAGCTCGGAGGCATCCACTCGACCGTCCAGACCTCCCGTGATGTCACTCGTTCAGAGGTAAGGAATCGAGAAAATATAAATATAAATCACCACCATAACCTCATCCCAAAAGTGTTTGTCCAGTCCAGTTCTCTGATGTGATTATAGCCATAATTAAACCTTGTTGGTTGTAATTGTCATGCCAGTTGTTGATTTAATATTTAAAGAGGTTAGAAGCCTGAGCTATACTCGAAGGTATTACATTATTATATTATAATATTTGATCTGCTTAGCACGGTGGCTTAGTGGTTAGTGCTGTTGCTTTCTGCACGTGTTTCCTCCGGGTGCTCCGGTGTCCTCCCACAGTCCAAATTCATGAATCCAGGTTAATTGGACTGAAATGAATGTGCGTGTATCCTGCAACATACTGGAGATGTATTCAGTGTATTTATCCAGCGTGTCCCACCATGACCTTAAATAGGATAAAGCGGTGGTAAGACTAGATAATATTAATTATTAATTAGTATTACTGTGTTATTTTCATTACCTGGAAGTTACTGACCTGTCCTTAACTCAATTAACTTAATTTAAACGTAGATGCTGTCCATCTTGAAACCCAGTGCTGGTATGTTTAGTGTTTCATTGGGTTACAACATGATTTTACCATTAGGACTCTATAACAATTCTTATTGGCTTCAGCTGCTGTGAGTTATATCAACACCACCCAGTGATTTAAATGTTCAAGCTGTTTAGCAACTGGGTGGCAACTAAGAAGTTCATCATGAGCTCATTCCAGTGCATCAAAAGTACAACAAATGTAAGCATTTACAGGAATAACAAATACATTTGTACTTTTATGTCATGAATAAACACAATTCACATGCATTTACATGCAGCACTAGAATCAGAGTTCTGTTCTGTTAGCTTGACGTGACGAGCTAATATGCTAATAACAAGCTAATAAGTGTTGTTTTTTATACAGACCCTGGAAAAGGCATCAGTCATGGCATGTTACGGACTCACTCATTCACTTAAAGCAGTTCAGTTCATGGCACGTTTTGAAAGCTGAAACACACACACACACATAGAGACGCTCTCAATTCGACTTACATGGGGACAAGGTGTGACGGCAACCAGATGGAGGGCTTTGTTTGGTTTTAGCTGGGATGTTCTGCTCTGGAAAAGCTTGTTGACTTTGGAAATGCATGTATTTAGTATCGTGACACATTTTCAGCTCTGAATGTTTTGTACTTTTTTAGTCTTAAACAAATATTTGCAGCACTCGGACGGTTTTCTGCAAGATTTTGGATTGTTTCCCCCATGTCAAAGTCAATCAACGATCCATTAAAGCGGCGGTCATGATGTACTAGCACATGGTCACCACGTACGAAGTTAGATGCACGTCTATTGTTTTAATTTAGTAATACATAGTAAATATATTTGAATACATTACGTTACTCGGCTGTGTAAACAATTAGGCCAAATACTACAGGCACCTGTTCACTTGCTCAATAGATCTTGATGGATGACCGTAACTGTATTATTCGATCAGTGCTTATACTGTATTTTCTCTACTGCCATTCGTTAAACCTACGATATTGTAATATGTCCTGTATTTCTGTTGTTCTCGGTCTGTCTCTTTATCCCACTCTGGATGTGAACAGACACAGTTGGACTGGCCGGTGGTCTCCGGTGAGCCGGGGGTGTGCAGTCAGCCTGTGTTATCAGACAGCTGTCGTGTGTCCCAGTAGTGGTAGAATGTTTAGCGATTAAGAGGCCTGATTTCAGCCTTTAATGATATCCCACTTTTACATTCTTGCCACAGCAGATCACCATTCCCTCACCCGCGTCTGGCTAGCTGAGCACATTCCTCAACCCAAAGTGTACAACCCCCCACCCTCCTCCGCCCCTGAAACACACACACAAACGCCGCCTCCCGTTCCTTCTCTTCGGACTGTTCTTTGTCTTTCGACTAAATCACAATGTCGTCCTCTGAGATATAAATCTCCATTATACACCCTCTTTCATTGGCAATGTGCCTGTAAACTGTGTGGTGTGTGTGATGGTTTCTTTGTTTACGACAAAGGTAATGACTTGGTTTAAACCAACAGTGCAAATCTAACGTCTCGCAGTAAAGGTCAAATGTGTGCTTTATATATATATATATATATATATATAAGAAACTAACATTATGCCTGTGCGTCGCTACGGTGGACGAGTTGATAGAAAGGTTTGAGGTTATTTCACGCAAGTTGAAAAGGAATTGTTTAGAATGAATGAGGGTGGTATTGGAATATATATATATATATATATTAGTGGTGGGACTCGATTAAAAACTTTAATCGAGTTAATTACAGGGTCTGTAATTAATTAATCGCAATTATTTTGCTACTAAAATTTTGAATGAATGCACG
>JAOTRQ010000011.1:1370272-1382934 GCA_028565875.1 Hoplisoma paleatum | reverse complement strand
ACTACTAGTCGATTAGTTGAAGTAAATGACGACCTCTGGTCGACCAGCAAAATCCTTGGTTGTGGACAGCCCTAGTAATTTCAGTATCTTTTGACACTATCAGATGCAATGACCGTAAACAATAATACTAAATTTAAAAAAAAATTAAATTCTGAACCCCAAAAAAATCGAAATTTTTAATTTTATAATGGTTTTTTTTCAGAATTGGATATGAAAACCACCCTAATGTGGTTAAATAAAAGATTTTTTTCAACATTCTACAGGTCTACAGATCGAATAATTGTCTCTACCAGCTGGTCGTATCTGGGCCAGCACGTCGGTGATACGGATGAGAAGCATTAAGGGGTATAATGCGAGATTATGTGGATCGTCTTCGATGCGTGATAAGCTCACGCCGGCGTCCTTAAGCGGGGTTGTCGGGTCTGCATCGTGCGCTGGGGATTGCTGACACAGGTGGACGGGTGTTAGGATGAGCCCTGACGCAGATTATGACCTTGGTTGGCGGTCGGTGGGAGGCCTCATTAGCGGCTCCGGGCTCGCCGGGGCCGCCCAGAACGAAAACGCGCTAATTACCCCGCTAACAATGTCCTTGCTCAGTGAGCTTACGGCAGAACCTTGGCCCGAGGATAATAACCAGGCTGACGTGCCGGGGCGAGCGCCACGGCGTGTGTGTGTTCGGAGGATTAATGCACCGCTGATGTGGGGAGGATGTGGAGGCTGTTAAGATTCATGTGCTGGATAGGCCTTTAATGTAAAGGTTAAATGTATGCATCAATCATTTAGCAGGTAGAAGCTTATTATTTCACCCACAGCTAATGCCAGGCATTGAAGTCAAAGTAAACAAAATGCTGAATATTTAATAATGTGTTATTGTTGTATTATTACAAGGGTTTTTTTTAAAATAAAGCTTTTCGTTCCAAATATAGATGATTTATTGAAAGCATGCTTCCCCATATTACAAAATCTTGCATCAGCCAAACTTGGGAAGCCTTATTTATACACAGTATACAACCTTATTTATGAATTTGTGCTTTGCTTGACCTTTTAAGACTTAAAAATACCTTGGTTAGTACCAATAATACATTCACAAATGAATACTCTATGACACGTTATGACTGGTGCTGGTAATTCTAAGCACTTGGACATAATGGACCTTGTGTGGACCTTGTTGTGTGTTTAAATTAGAGACTGACCTTTCGATCTGACCTACCAGTCCGGCACCTCAACCTGTGAACCAATACAGCGTCGGTAGGGCTTGGACAAGCAACCTTCTGATTACTAGTCCAGGTGTTGCCAAGTGGTTAAAGTACTATAAGGCGGAAGGTCACTGGTTCAAACCCCACCACTGCCAGGTTACGAATCAAATCGAGGTTTAGTACGTAAAGTAAAGCGATTTAAAAAGAAATTATATAGTCATATATAGAGTGTATGCCGTCTGCCAGTAGGTGGCGCAGTGAGCGTTCGGTTCGAGTGGTCCTTCTGCCCTGCATTTGAATGCAGTGAAGAAGAATAAGAACACGTACGCACACCATGTGTTCACTTATCCATATAAAAAGACATTTACAACATTTTATATCTTTATCGGTAACTGTAATTAACAATCATATGTTTCTGAACTATTATTATTAATATTATTTCCAAATATAAAAAAATCTAAAATATGCTTTGCAGTACTGTACACGTTTACTGCTTTTCACGAATGGCATTCCCATTCACACTGGCCACTTCTGAAAACTAGAGATGGCAGATATGACCGGTGGATCACTTTTCTAAGCCCGAGCTGAAAGACAAGTGATTTGTCAGGCGGGCTCGGCGGACGGGAAGAAATTCCTTCGTCGTTGGCAGACTGTCTGTAGCCGCGCCGAAAGCGTGACAGGCTGACATTAGCGAGGCGCAGCCTGTAATCTGAGAGCTGTAAAACTAGCATTTCAGCTGCCGCAATCAGCGGGGCCGGCGGCCCGCTACGGCAGAGCGGTGGCAAGACGATCCGCCGCAGCCGGCGACAGGTCGTTAAAGACGTTCCCCGGACCTCCCTCGTCGCCAGCGTAGAGCCCCCAGCCTGCCAGACGCTGAGAGATGTGAATTCGATGCTGGGGAAGCAAAGTAGGGCAACATAATGAGATCAGATTGCTTTGAAATACACTCATGACATACAGTACCAGCCTAAAGTTTGGATGCATCTTCTTATTTAATGATTTTATATTTGTTTAACTCTTTCTCAACAACTATATGTTGCTTATATATCCGGATTATACTAGAGCGTTGGTCTCAAACTCATCCTCCAAGGGCACCAGATTAGAACACACCGGTTTTCACTAGTCTAATTAGACGCTCTCTGTTAAACAGCTAACTCGTGATATCCTGGGTCGGTTGGAACAAAGACCAGCAGCCTCACCGCTTCTTTATGGATCCGTTTTGAGATTCGTGTACTTGGGAGATACCATTAGCCAAGAAACCGAATTCCTCGACCAATAAATTTGATTCTGATACAGTGTACACACCTCTGCAAAGGAAATTTGACCCGGAAAGAGGGTCATGGAACGTTGTGTCACTTGATCTGAACACAATTCAAATTATTTGGGACCTCAAGAAGAAGACAAAGCCTTCAACAAGTGTTCAAGACATCTGGAAAGTCCTTCAAGAGAAACCGAAAACCATTCCAGTGCCCTCATTAAGTTGATTGAGGGAACGCCAATGACCGTGTCGAGTGCAACGTACAAAGCTGTCATCAAAAGAATAAAATATAAACATTACTTTTGTTTGCTACATGTCGCATGTTCCTCCATTGTTCGTCTTAAGTACTCGTGTCAAAAAAGTCTAGAAAAAGCATCGAACTAGAGATCGTCCAAACTTTTGACTGGTCCTGTAGCTCACAGTACATCCATACTCGTTCATCAGTGCCAAGCAAAGCTAGTAACGCTCGGGCTTAACGAGAAGGGCGGTGATCGCATGGATGCACAAGTCGTTCCTAATCCGTGTGTTAGGCAGACTCGTGGCCTTGAGGACAGCACAAAGGACAAATGTGCACCAGGAAATAAATGTAGCGGGCGACGTAGATCGAATCAACCAGATGAAGCCATCGCAGAGCGTCCTTACACAATTTCAAAACATACACTTCCTACCTGAGGGATTTTAGTGTGTCCATGTCGCATACTGGCACGTTTCTGACACACTAGTCAGACACCCAAAGAGACTCTTACAAGTACGGCATGCCATACCGTTCCACACAGACGTTATCTACAGGTGAGAATTGAACCCAGGACCCTGGAGCCATTAGGTACCAACACTACCAGCTGTGCCATCACACCATCTGGTCTAAACACATTTCATTGTCGTTGGCGGCCAGGATCGAATTCAGATTGGATGTGTCACAGCTTGACTGTCTGGATGGGGTTGGTTGGGTGGGGGTGAGGTTGGTGATTTTTATTTTTATTTTTCTATAAGTTTCGTTTACTCCGGTCCACCAGCTTGGTACATGCAGATGGTGGATTTCCTTTTAAATCACTCCTAAGAGTGAGAAAGCTGGAGTAAGTGTGTTGCTTCATTAATTGGCGGCAAATCTACAGCGCTTTACAATCTAGCGTCGCCAAGTAGTGCCTGATCCATAACCACTCATGGACACGTGATGAATCGATGTAGTGTTTTATGTTCATAATGTTGTTATGACTTAGATATCGGGACGCCGCACACTAGTGGGCACTAGTGGGTATTTGTCACATCATCCTGTGCCGTCACCCTTGGACTGGGCTCGCCGATAACTGAGCAAATTACAACCTTTGGCTGATTGAGTGAGTCTGTACTCTGTGAGTCAGAGTACGACATTAATGACGGTCAGGGTGTGGCGCTATGTACGCGAAGCTGAGCCACGCATAAAAGAAAGCTTTCAGCTCCGGTGCGTGTGGCATTTTGGCTTTCCTTGATCCATGTGAGGGTTAACGTCAGTAGAGTGAAGCGATAAATAACAATAACAATAAGGCCTAGCATTTTTGTTCGGGTTCTAGGAAATAAGCACGTAGCTAAGCACGTAGCTAAGCACGTAGCTAAGCACATAGCACTCTCATCTCATACTTGACTGTTCGCAGTGTGATTTTCTCACTAGGGATGTAACGATTGAGCAAGAATCAATACGAATCGAATCATTATGTTGATTCTTTTGAATCGATTGTTCTGTTTCTGTTTTAAAGTGATTCGATATTCACTTTAAACAGCAGAGGGCGCTGACAGTATTTTTTTCATGTAACTAACTAATTTTTTTCTATAGTTGAACTAACTCAGATATAAAATATTGATTGTTTGGCTAAATAAAAGACAATCAGGAATACTTTCAGATACTTTTAGAATCAAGTAATAATAATAAAACTATAAATGTTTTTGTAATACTAACATGAACCAGGTATCGTGAAGCGGGTAAATTGTATACAGCCTATATTTTGGCTCCAAGCTTCTTTATTATCTTCATTAATGGTAAAATTTATGTATTTAAATTTACATCTACCTGTTATGCTTCATCTCGGCTCTGTCTGCATCCTCTAATTGACTTCAGCGTGATGATGCCAAAAACGCTAATCACTTCACTTAAGCTCCTAAACTACTAAGGAGCCCTGAACGTGTTTATTAGAACTGAAGGACTGTAGATGAGACAAGATGAGCCTCAAAACTGCTTGATGCAGGAATCTGTCACAGATTATCCTGGTTAAATCTGGAAGACATCGGACGGGGGGAAGGGAGGGGTTGGTAAAATGCACAGGGGTATAGACAAAGTACAGAAGATTAGGGATAATCTGAGCACGCTTCAGGAATGACGCCAGACGCCAGGGTTCTCGATAGCCCATACTTAACGTCCCAGAGTGTTCGGATACCTGGAAGTAACAACACGTCTTTTTTTATTATCTCCGCAGCCGTGACGGTGACCTCACGACCATCATCTCCAACCTGCACCACAGCCGACAGCACGGCATGCCCGACAGCCAGACGGGATCTGACCTCAGCCTCACCTCTACACACTCAGGTAGAGCTAAAAAAATGACGTGAACTTAATAATAATCAGCATAATATCATTCCTCCGTCGGCCTCTGTGTTACTCTCTGGTGGTAATTACTACCCCACCCCGCTATCTCTCCTACTTGTCTTTTTTAATTCCGTTTAAAGAGAGAGATTTTTTTTTTTGGTTCCTGCAATGATTAAGCCTGTAAAGTTCGGGTGTTAATTTGCTTGATTGGGCTCCGTAAGCTCATTACTCCTCCCATTGCGTCCATCGCCAGGTCATTACTTAACGCTCGCTCTCCTCATTATTTCAACACGCCGTTAAACCCACTATTAAACAAGTGCACTATATTAGCTTTAATCCAGATCTACAGTGCTAGCCGACGGTTTATTGCTCGTGTTGCTTGGTTTCGGTTCCAGAGTCGAGTAAATGAATAAATATTCCAGCATCTGTGTGAAATAATATAAATAATACAAAAAGCATTTTAAATAGCCAATTTTGTCTACTGTTTGCATTGCCGGTTAGGTCCGCTAGAGGGCACTCAACTAGCCGACTACAAGCTCTGCTATTGTTCGAAGTCTTAAGTTCAGAATCCCAGCGCTTGTGTGCTAGGTTTCCACCCTGCCCTACAACCCAAGTTATAAATTGTTTAAAAGAAAGCGATGGATTAAACAGGTGTAGGTTCCAAGGTTTTAAATTCATCCCAAATGTGCTCACTGGGGCCGAGGTTTGGGTTTCTTTTCTTCAGTTTTTTGGGGAATTCTTTACCACCAAACCCATCGAGCCTTGACCGCGCGTCGCTCGGCGTCCGTGTGGCTAAAACACCTGATTGTAGTAATAACGGGTGTGTGCCAACCTAATTGTGTTCTTCCGTAGCTTTTTAAGCTGGCAGGAGATAAAATGTAAACACTGTAAACTACACAAATAGAAAAGCTCGATAAATTTAATAACCCGGCGCCGTCAGAGCCGAGGCTGGATGTCCGAGTCTCTAAGAGGAAAATGCGCCAATCGAAATAGTTATTGAGTTTTGAGTGGGCTCGAGTTCATCAGTTTTTATATAGACGACTGTAAATCAATATCGCTTAATATCCTATTATCACACCCGCTCTCGGATTATCCTAGTAAGTCACCGTGCCTTGACGTGTCTCCGATCTCAGACTAATTGCTCCGATGATTTGAAGGACTGACGTAATTTTTTTAATGAGTTTGGTGTTGGCACAGATAAGCGGGTCTGAAGGCATGATTTTTGTCTTTTTTTTTAAGTATTTTTTATTATTATTAGCTAATTTCAGGAACCACAACCGTTAGTATTAACTGTAGAATTAGTCGCACAAACTATAGCAAGAACATTTTTAATACAGTAAATGATTTAAAGTCTACGATTACAAATATGTGAGCATGTGATGTGAATGGAACTGGCATTAGAATTCGAATTTAGATTACTTTTCACCACTTTTCAACCCAATCTGTGCAGTGAAACACACTTTTGTACACAATACTGAACACCCACTAGGGGGCAATAGTGAACACACATGCATTTAGTGCCTTGCTCAATGGCAACCCATTAAACACTATTATATCACCGTGACCCAATATATACAGCAAATAATCTTTTCAAAATCGATCATTTTCTTTAGTTTTACAGTTTTTGGTGTGTGTTTAATTAAAAAAAAATCTAAATAAGTGCATTCAAATACTAGTTTATAGTAGTTTAGTAAAAGTTTTCACACAAGAAGTAAACATTTTATCTTTTAGAATTTAAAATACTTTATGTTAAACCAATTTAACCCACACACTAGATGGCAGTAGTGAGCACTCCTGATCTGTGTGCTGCGCAGTCCTAGTCGGAGGCAGTTAAGATCTTCCTCAAAGGCAGTTCAGTCGTGACCTTTCGAGTCTGGGAATCGAACTGGCGACCTTCCAATCACAAGCCCAGTTCATTAACCATCGGGCAGCGGCTGCCTGGTAGCAAAAATTATTAATTAAATATTAATATTAAAATAATATCTGTGTAAAATAAATAGTGGATGTCCTCAATATGATGCCCGTCATTCCTAAAACGTAAAACTGTTCTCAATCAGACCTTTTTAGCCGTATAAATCTTTTATCATTCATTAAGACGACTGTACTCAGGGATCCAAGCTGCTACTTTCGGACCCTGGAGCGAAACCTAAAACTTAAACTGTACGTCATTTTAGAATAAACGTCCGGCGAACGGATATCTGCCTACCAATGAGATCAGAAAGCTTTTTGTCCTTGGGACGGGTCGAAGGTCAGAGCACAATGATGTAAGCACGGGTAGGCGTCGTCTCCAGTGAGATCGAAGGGTTACTGCGGTTACCGGAACTATTAACCCGTCGTCGTACACCTCTTCACTACATCAAATAACGGTCGGGACGAGAGTTTAGCATTTTTATATGAACGTTGTGCCTCTAATACGGCCGAATAGAATCGGTTCCAGCAGCCTTTTTTTTTGGGTCCTTGTTTCCATTACGTCTCGTTCACTTCCTTTCAAGTGCGTCTCGCCTGGGGTGTGTGGTTACGGAGTCAGGGAAACAACATGGCAAAGGGAGGGGGAAAATGTAAAAAAGTGCAGGAGAAGGAGCAAGAGTCCCGTGTGGTATCGGGAAGGGGGTGGGGGGGTGGGGAGGGAGGTTTGATTCAGCGGCGGAGCTGCTCGAGACAGGCGGAGGAAGGAGGGGCGGCGGCTGCCATGGAGAGCGCCGTTAATTAAATCTGAGGGACAGACGCGAGCGCCGAGCTAGACGTCAGTGCTGTTCGGCTAGCGACGGAGCCTGGGCGTCCCCCCCTCTTTCCTCCCTTCATCCGTCTCTACGGCCCGGCAAGGGGGAAACGAGGGGTGGAACAGGCGAGGTGAGGGGGGGTGGATCTGGAGAGCAGGGGCGCCAACGGATCGTCTGGCTCCCCGTGTCGGCTCCTAAACGTGGCTTTGCGGTCAGACCGGAGCCCTCGTAATGTGCGTATAAGGTGTTTTTCTTTTTTTTCTTCTTTCTGTTCCCTCCCTGAAGGGGTTGGGGTGAGGGCGCGTGAGAGAGGCGATTAGAGTAACCGGATTTGTATGTGCTATCGTTTAGACCTGTCAGCGTTGGCATTTTAGCCCGTAGATCATCCACGCGGCTGATTGCAAATTTATTTTCCCACTGTTTTCTGATCTCTTGATTCAATTTTCCCTTCGACTGCCCGTTCAGCGGCTAACGCCGTGAGACGCCGTGTCGATAACACTGATGTCCACAAGTCACTAAATCTGGTAAACAAATAAGTCCGAATATACACAAAATAAAGGGCGGCACGGTGGCTTAGTGGTTAGCACTGTCGCCTCACAGCTACAAGTCCCGGGTTTGGTATCTGGGTTCCAGGGCTTCTTTGTATGTTCTCCTAGTGTCTGTGAGTGCTTACTACGGTCACTATGGCTTATATATAGCCTATATATAATAACCTTATATTAAATGTAAAAGAATATAATAATTATTATTTAAATATTAATATTATATATTATAATAATAGTGAATATAAAATTCTCTCTCTCTATTTTACCCTTCAGTCGATTTCGACCCTGGGTTACTCTGTGAACCGCTACCGATCCCCAGAGTATCTCGGCAATTACATTTTTACAGGGTAGGTTGCCAGGTCTTTCCCCAACCCTGAATCTCTACAGGGATCTTGTGTGTGACTGCTGGACAGTTTACACATTTCCGATCAACCGAGTGCATGTTTTTGGACTGTGGGAGGAAACCGGAGTACCCGGAGGAAACCCTCGCTGACACAGAGAGAACATGCTAACTCCGCACAGAAAGTCCCCAGCGCGACCCGGGGATCGAACCCGGGACTTCTTGCTGTGATGCGACAGTGTTATAACCACTCAGCCCAATATAAAGTTACAGCACATCAAATAAAAATCATAAACATTGCTTATAATAGCTTCTGTTTTTGGTTGTTGTTATAGATACTATTATTATTACTTTTATAACCATGCGTCATTATAAATGTGTACCTAAGGCTGATTGATGCTTCTGTGTCAAATCGACCGCAAGGTAATTCACCGCCACTACGCTAGAGGGCGGTGCAGCTACACTTGAGGGGGCGTTGCATTTGTCTTTACCCTCCACGAGAGAGGTCATTGTTGTGGATTTTAGCTGATGTATATTGAATAACGATGGAAACATCGAGGCACCACTATATACGGAGAGCGACTGCTTTAATTACAAGTGTGCACGCTCTATTGTTTTGAAGGTTATCAGGCTTCTCCTTGTGCTGTGCATTGTTTTGATGTTTGGTTCAATATGGTTTGGGCTAGAAAACGCATTTTCCTGTCCGTCTTTCTATGAAGTGCACTACGTAGTGTAGTTCACTATTTGAAGTGCAATAATCCAACAGAGCAGGGAGCGATGCTTTATATCACAAATTATTTTATCTCATTTATATTATTACACATTTCTCACCTTTGTGTTTATTTTATAAATGAAGCTGGATCAGCTTCAACATTATTCAGTTGGGAATCTTTTTCATTTTTTATTTTATCTTTTCATCTCTGTGTTTGTTCCCCAAGGGACCAAGGGTCTCGGTGGGGGGGGGGGGGGGCAGTCAAAGCAGGTGGGGTCGTATCCTCTGGGTTAGCGGAAGCGCCGCGCAGCCCTTTTCCCCCCCTTACAGCCAATCAATGGCAGCCTTTCAGCCCGGGCCGAGGGCCTGCGAGCGGAGGATCAATAAGTTATTAGCACCATTCTGTCAGCTGTAATGTGGAGATTGATTGGAGGCCGCCGCTCTGCCGCACCACCCGGGCGCCTCCCTTGCCTGATAAAGATGACAGATTAAGGGGAATAAGGACGGAGAATTAAAGAGTCTGGTCTGACTGACCTGTCGGTGACCAGAGAGCGAAGGGATAACGGAGAGGAGAGGAAAACGAGCCAGCTCATGTTAAATTTATTTCATTCGTTTATTTTGTTATTCACCATTACTCAAACTACGGTAAGGACGTAAAGCGAACGAGAGAGCAAACCATGATCGGTTATTAAACGAATAACGATCGTGACGTCACAGGCATCAGTAATTCAAGACCCGGCTCGACGCTCTGCACCCGGGCTTTACTACGGTACATCAAACACAGCACCCAAAATAAATAAATAAATAAAATCTGCCGTCAGCAGGAAAGAAGTCCACGCTGGAATCCGTCGTAGATATTTCCTGACTGGAACAGAAGCAACACTGTGAGTCAACGCTGCTGTCTGACTCCAGGTCTCCAGTGCAAAACGAGGTCTTCATCCTCCGTGCCGACCCTCCACCTTCTGTTTTTGTTGAGTGCTTTATATGAACGAGGGCCAAGCGCTAAAAGCAAACGGTGCATGCCGTGGAGCCAGGCTTCCTCCGTTCGCCTCGCGTCGATGCCCCACTGCAACCACCACCCATCTTTACATCAGCCAAACTGCCGCCAAACTACAATCGCAGTCTTCTAACAGCCAGAAGGTCCTGGGTTCCATCCTCAGACGGGAAGGGATGCGTCCTTATTCTGTGGAGGTTCCATGTTCTCTTAGTGTCTGGGTGGGTTTCCTCTGGGTACGTTCGGTTTTCTCTCACAGTCCAGAAACATGCAGACAAGTTCACTGGTCCCAAATGAACCTCTCTCTCTATATATATTCGTTTATTGTCCGTTTTCCCAGTTCCTGGGGTAGGACGTTAATGTTTGGAGCAGAGAACTTGTGTGACTACTGGACAATTTCACATTTCCGATCGACCTAGTGAATGTGGGAGGAAACCGGAGTACCCAGAGGAAACCCACGCTGACACGGGGAGAACATGCAAACTTCGCACAGAAAGTCCCCATCCCGACCCGGAGATGGAACCCGGGACTTCTTGCTGTGAGGCGACAGTGCTGAACCACTCAGCCACCGTGCCGCCCTCCCAAATGAACCTGAATAGGACAAAATGCTTTAAAAAGGATTTGGAACTCTCCCCGTCTATACTGGTGGTACAGTCGGTTGTGTGTGTGTGTGTGTGTGTGTGTGTGTTTGCTTGTGTGTGTGTGGGGGGGGAGGATTAGACTTAGACAGAGAGTCAGAGATTAAACATTGTGTTAGGAAACTGCGTTAGGAAACTACCACATCTGATTACGTAAAGGCTCGAGGGAACTTGAGGGGAACGTTTCGTGGTTTCTGGTTTTCTACACAAACAGATTCTGGATAGTAAAAATCACCACTTGCACAATTAACTGATACTAAACATCGTACCCTATAATGTCCGAGTCCCGTTTCTGCACCCATTGGGGTGAAGTCTAGAAGTTTAGCAATAGCTCGACGGTACGGTCGAGTAAAATCGAAACGATTGATTTTCTTTTTCGCGGAAGAGGCTGACTGATAAGAGGTGGAAGGATGAAGTGATGCGAACGTTCATCCCAGAGACGCCAGTGGGAGAAGCTTATTAAAGAGCGTCCGCTTTCTGGAAGTGGGATAGGCAGGCTTCTTCCTCAGGAAACACATCAAACACCATCATTAGTACGGCGGCGCGCTCTTTACAAAGCCGGCCAGACCTCGCTCTGCCACTCTTAAAGTCCTTTCATGCGACGGCTTGCTTTTTTTTTCTTCTTCTTCTTCTTACTCCTCTTATTTAGCCACTCGTATCACAGAGAGCGGTGAACTGAGTGTTTAGCAGTAAGAGGTGAGATGAAGCATTGTGTGTGTGTGTGTGTGTGTGTGTGTGTGTGTCACTTGTTGAGGTCCGTTTTCGCTATAGCTTGCTTCATGGGTGTATTTTACCTTATTCAGCCTACTGCCGGACACACAGTCCTAATGAATCAATTTCTCTATGATAAACTACTAAATAAATAAATTTAATTTGCCTACATAAACAAAGATTACTAGAACACATCACAATTTAAATTAACTTTTTCACCACTTTCAATACTATATTTAGGATAAGTGAATTCAGTGCCCATTGCTCGTCTCTATTTCTCTCGTGCATGCTCTCGACGGTGCCCCCCGATGGCCGATAGATGGCATTTGCATAGTAATGTGAACACAAAGCTGATCCGTATATGAACTCACATCTTGCAGATAATAAAACACACGTGTCAGAGAAGGTCTCGCTCAGAAAGCTTGGGAATGGGCACTTGTTGACCACAGCATTTTACCTACCTGGCCGGGGCGACCTACAGACGAGGGGCCGTGTCTGACGGAGAAGACGTTACATGTTCCATTATGGAGTCCACCGGTAGATAGTTCTTTTTAGTTTACGATTGACTATAAATACTGATTTAGTTGTTTATGTCTTTCTGGTGGAACGTTTTCGGGTTTGGACTTGGTCACTTCCTGCAGACTCTGGACTACCCCGATGTACATGACTTATTCAACCACATGGATGCACTAGATTGCCAAAGGTGTTTCACCAGACCAGACGGTTCCTTCTGTTCCTTCTCACGTGCACCTCTTGATGCAAGAAAATCAAAGAACAAATAAGAGAGAGAGAAAGAGAGAGAGAGAGAGAGAGAAAGGAAGAGGTATCTGCGGCTTCATCCGAGACACAAAACCCAGAGTTTCGAGAACAGGATAGAGAGCCGGCACGAGAAAAAGTGAGATGACAAACGGCCTCTTCCTTCCTTCCTGCCTGCATGCAGCATCACACTCTCGGCAGCCCTGCCAGCGTGATTAGCAGGATATTGATTCGAGAC
>JAOTRQ010000011.1:1323931-1341193 GCA_028565875.1 Hoplisoma paleatum | reverse complement strand
CACACACACACACACACACACACACACACACACACACACACACACACACACACACACACACACACACACAAACTCTATTTTCTATTAACAACTGACATACCTAATATACCACTACTGCAAATATGTCTTTTATTAGTATACCAAGCTTGGTTTTAATGGTCTTTGTAAAGATTAATGAATAATTAATGTATTTTATTTAAGTTATATTCGTATAATATAATATATATTATATTTAGTACTATATTTTGGGTCATACTAGTGAGGTTTGGTCTACAATTTCCACAATGTACCACTGTAAACCTACTTTAAACTCTTTTTGAGTCAGTAGCAGTCCATCTTAATCTGGGATTAAAATTTTATAGCATAGATCCTCATGTTGGGACACACAGCGGGTGAATACGCTTTACACCAGAACGGGTCACCAGTCGGTTCCAGGGTACAGAGATAAACACACACAGACACAGGACAATTGCAGTACAGTATGTTCAATTAACCTTTGGACTGTGGGAGGAAATCTGAGTACCCAGAGGAAATCTGTGCACATACACAAACAGGGTTTGTAGACTTTTTACTTTATGGGAACCGAACCCGGGATTTTTTGATTTCTTGCTAACCACAGAATGACACTAAAATACAATAAAATGATCATCAGCCTCATTTGGTCGTCATTGAATCCATTCTAATCTGTATTTATCTGGAAAAAAGACATACAGTTTAATTCAAATTAATGTTATTTCTTTGTTTGTACTCACCATAATCCAACTAATGACAGTACAAGTTACTGAAAGTGGCCATATACCCCTAGACATACACGGCTATTAGACCATTCTGGGTCAATACTAGTTAATCTTGGACTAAACATTCCAGATTATATTACGTTTGGGATTTGTATTTGACAGTACTGATGTTGTCCATGTCCTGAAAAGTAACTTGTTATTTTTCTGACTCATGGAAATATATTTTCATTCCTGGAATGCCTTGATGTGTCTGTTAAATTTGCCGTTTGGCTCGTAACTCATAGGTTTGACAGGATTCTTTTGTAGTCATCTTTTGTACATTGTAAATGCGTGGCCCATGTAGTACGGTTTTGGTGTTGACTTAAAACAGAATTTACACTAGTCTATGACTATTTTGGACAATGACATTTGTCCAAATGATGATATTTGGTTGCTGGTTAGTCTTCTGTCGAATCACCCTAATGTATGAAATTATCATTAGCTCAGGGACAAAAACACAGTTCACATACTGGCAATGACTCCAAGGTGTCACTACTGTTTAAGGTTGGGATGAAGATATTATTTTTTCTAACATGAAATATTTTTCCTAACGTTTGCCAACATTAAGCACCGTCCATTCTTTTCCAGAGTGTTTTAGGATCAGCCTCTGCAGTCAGTTTATACAGGTTATTGTTGAATTTGTTGAAGGTGAGAGGCTACAATACAAAAGCAACACAAAGAGAGGAGCATGGGTAGATTTTAGATTTACTTAAATGCTGATTATTAAAGTCTGGTAGTGTGTTTGTGTTAAGGTGGGTTTTTTTTGTTTTAGATGCATTACATTGACTCACATTGAGTCAGTCAGCAGACTTTGACAAACAACATTTTTTATTCTTTGGTAAAATGTCTGTTTTCCTTGTTGAATAATTTAACATGATGAATATGACAGTTGCCAACAGGTGGAAATGAGTAGCACTTAGTTAAGCAGCTTTAAGTTTGCTTTTTGATTGGAATTGCTATTTATTTATTCAAGAACTAGACTATATTCTATTCACTGTGCTGGAGTTTAAGTTTGGTGGAGTGGGTAAAAAACACAATACACCATAAAGAATTATAGTGTTTTTATTACACACAGGTCAGTTTGCACCGTGACAGGTTCAGTCATGTTGCACTCCAGTTAAAGACTGTCAGGCCAATCAGAATATGTTGTTGCCAAATCCAAACAGAGGGCGATGACCCCCCAAAAATTCAGTGTTACTAGTGCGTTCTCTCTCACACAGTAACAGGTGAACAGGCAGTTGATAAAGAACAAAGGTGTCAGTGTTCCTGTTTCCTGTTTGTTTCTGAGTGGGTTCACTCTGTTGTCACCCTTTTAACCGATGAAAGCTGATATAATACCTAAGATTACTTTATTATGCCATCATTGTTCTTTTTTACAAATACAGACCTGCCAGCTTTCTTATGTTTCTTATGTTTTTTGGACGGCAAAATTCTTGAATGCTTTCTTGAAAGTGTGTATAGAATTCCACTGATGCTGTCGATCCCTCCGAGCATAAAAGATCCCTCTGTTGGTATGCTGATTGCATTTAAAACGATGAACAGATCGAGATCGAGTTTGACTTCCTTTCTCATGAACGTGCAGAAAAGACGACATTATAAACAGTTGACAGTAATGGTTACAAATAGGGGTGACGAGTGACAAAGGATGACATTTGAACCTTTTTCTGCTATCTATTCTTTGCGACCAGAAACATAAGCCCTATTGTGGGGTCTGTGTTAATGCTTCTGGAGTGGGATGTACAATGCCTTGACTAGTACAAGCGATAGGATGTGCAAATGGCTAATGGAAATACAATGAAATGTTACGTCTTTTGTCTGGGCTGTCCAGTGATTATCTTTCCAGGCCGTAACTATATCATTCAGTTTTCAAATTATTACAAATTATTATCTATTTAATCCCAGAACTGTGAATGGTTATCAAAAAATGCTTAAATAAACACTGTCATGTGTTTTCCGAGCAGCAGTCGACTGTTCCGGAAAAAGAATCCGCAGGAAGGGCAGGAGAAGTCCAACAGCATCATCAACATACTTTGCACCGTCACACCAAGGAAGGTGAGGAATTTATAACAGTCACCCATCACATTTACAGTACTGTATCATATATGCTGGAAGGACTGCATTCTGATTTTTTTTTTTTCATCCAGGAAATGTCGCCAAAAGATCTTGAAACGATCGAGAACGTCAAATGGGACCCACCATTTCCTTATGACCCAGTCAATGGCTGGAAGAAAAGCAGCATTAACGTGAAGAACTACGGCAGGTTGATCCACAGCTCCAAAGTGCGATTTCGTTTCCTTCACTGCCAGGTAATATTTGTGGTTTTCAGTATCAGAGAATACAAATACTCCTTTGTGGCGTACACTGGAGATAAATAAATTAGTAGTATCTCTATCTCCTTATGTCAGAGTAAATATGTTCAAAGAACGGCATGGGCATGTTTTTTATGGCCCATAGACCTATTTTAACTTAATATGTCCCCTTTAATGAGGACACTGACTCTATTCTGTTTACATCTGACAATATAATGCCCTATGTTTCTTTTTACACCTTAAGGTGAATGCGGCCTACATGTATACTTGTCGACCGTCCTTTGTTTAGAGTTGCAAATCATTGCTCATCTCCCTATTCATCAGCAATGATCCGAATCCAGACAAGCATAAAGTACAGAATGTCTCATCACAGCTGTAGGAATTGTGTTGCTTGGCGTCTTACGTATTAGTAGAGCTTTATCGATGTAGCCTGGCGTAAAACCCGGTACATGTCGGTACACGCATGACTATGAAACACCCCAGTGTTGCAGATCACACTCACCCTGGGCACGAAGCCTGCGATGAATCTGCTGATAGAGCAGTCAAGTGTGGGAACCTCTCTTTTCTGATGTGGTAGTGTTTGCTCACAGGAAGGACGAAACCAAACAAGCTATTATGAATAAACTTGGGAAAAGCTTGAGATTTTGCAACTTGTACCACACCGTTATGAAGGTAGAAAACATGCTGTGCTGTTTGATCTTTTATTTGAATGTATTCTGTCAGTGGAAAGGAAATGACTCGGTTTCGATAAATCAACGTCACGAGACCGTGATTGCTGGAGGCCGGGCTGTTCCACTCACTTCAGGGAGAAATATTTACATAAGAACATAATTTACACAACATTTCTCAATAATTAATAAGATGGATTTGCCGATAGCAAAAGTACACTGGAGTGGTGTGCCGGGAAGGCTGTGCTGATTGTGATTAGCAAACCATGCTTATGATAAATGTTAATGTTAATCATAAGCAGTTCTGCGTGACCAACGATATATATATGATAATATTTGTTCAATCTTTCTCAAATCTTTTAATCTATAGAAATCCAGTCACTGTAGTAGGAGCAATCTCACACGTTGCAATATGGCTAAAATCATGTCCTGAGTTGCATAAATAATCAAGGGATCATGTTTCTTTTCTGTTGCAGGATGTACACGACTGCTACCTGGATTTGTTCCAAACGCACCTTCACTTTGTCTCCAACAACACAACTGGACTCACCTATCAGGTCAGAACAATATAGTATTGTAGCCTATTGTGAGGTGCATCAGCATATTGGTTGATGTCTAGTGATATAATTTATTGTTTATTAAACCGTTAATCTAATGCTGAAATTTGTCTAATATTTATTTGATATTTAATGGTAGTGGTGAAGTGCACCAACGAGAATGTCCTGGGTTTAATCCCGTGGGGGGCTGTTTTTTTTCTTTGTCTGTGTTGGTTTATTCCCCTCTTATAGGTCATAATACATTTAAGCACATAAGAAGACTTCACATCTAGTAGACTTTATATTAAATGAAAGATTGTGATTGGCATGAATTTTGTTTTATGTGTTTCTATAAAAAGAATGAGCAATAATGTAACAATTATTTGTTTTGGATGTACAAAATATGATTTTTTTTGTTCTGGTATAGGGGACACTTCCTTTAAAAGAGCTCACGATCTCCAAGGTGCAAAACAGAACCAGCTATCGAGAGATACAGGATTTTGCATTCCAGATAAACGGTGAGTAAATCATTAAACAATTTATATAAATGTTGGGATGTCACGTGGTGGTTGTTTGCAAAAAAAAAAAGAATTTTGAGCTGTGACTAATTCGAGGCACTGAAATGTATTCATTGTCTATTTAAATCCACCACTCAGTTGCCATAAATCTTAGATCAGAAAGCAAAAGTCTGAAAATTATTTACAACCTCAAGAACTTCCTACGTTCCGACATACCAGTGATTCATAAGTACTATGACCCTCTTGCCTTCTTTCCAGTCCTAAGACTAACAAGAGGGGCCTCCATTTGCTAGAAGTCATGGAAGGGTGAAATCGTCCTTGAAAGCCCTCTTGTTACACAACAGGTGCACCTAAATATGCTCAGCTGTTGAACATAATGAGCACTTCCTCAGGTCCCTCTCCAAATCCCTGCTAAATTATTCCACATTCCTGGAACGGACTTCATTTCCATTTCCACATGATTGTCAGCCTCGACTAATGTTTGTCGGATGTTTTCACTCGGAAGTGGCTCACCGGTGCGCTCAGTTCCTTTTATTGCTATGCGTAGTCGATGAACAATGATTGTCCAAGTCGTGCCAGGCATGCAAGGCGCTATGATCCTGACCAGGATATGACTCAAATAAACATTTTTATTGACTACATGAGTAAGTTTTCTTTCTCTGCACTACAGGGAAAAGTTACTAAAAGACTACGGTATTAAAATCATAGAAAATAATGATTCATGCCTTCCAGTATCTTATCACAGAGATAGCACAGTACTAAAACACTGAGTAAAACTGTCCACTGTCATGGACTATGATGCATATCTGGACTAAAAAACATAACCCCAGACTTTTGCTTCCCTCCCTGTGTACTGGGTGTGTAGGGTCAAGGGAGGTCAGTCGAGGAAGTGTTTACAATCAGCCTCACACGGTATTGACTTTCACTGTCCTCCCGTCAGTGTGGGAATTTTTGACCCCGTCCGGTTTTAATCGCTAGGTAAAACAAAGCCCAGTCCATAAAGCATGCCTTAGCTACAGCTAAGCTATAACTGGAAATGAGAAAGCAGAACGTGAGTATGAGATATCCTTCCTGATACAATATGTGCTGGTATGTGGGACTGATAATGAGACCACATTTCAGCTCTGGTTCACACTTTGAACAGTGCGATAGGTGTTTCTGCTTTATTTAACACAAAGATTATAGAGATGAAGAATCACTCAAATGAAATATGATAACACAAATAGCAACACAGATTTCTCTTGACCTTACATTAATATCCGTTTTTATTTTGTACACGGACGTCCTTTATTTTTTATTGTATTATAACATGTCTTTCAAAAAAGTGAATGTCTGTATTTAGAGCTGCAGTTCCCAGATTTTACGGATTGAGCGTATGTGGAGGAATACTTTTAGAAACGTGAACTTTGCTGCCTCGTGGAAGGATCTGTTGAGTAATCACAGATTGGAAGTTCTGTTCCCTTCGTACTCGGCATTTCTTACACACTTAGGAATTATTCATATACATGTGCATGTAACCCAGTATGTGCATTTAATCACACATTCAGACACACACACACACTAGTGAATACATGTTAGGGGACAGCAATGATCAAACGTGCCCTAGCCATGGAGTCCCTGAATGAAATCAGTCAGATCTTCTTCCACATTACATGACATAATAAATAAAGATGTGTGCTGTGAAAAGCTTTACCGTGAAAACCTACTTGACCATTGATCTTATGTTTTTAACTTTCACAGGCGTTGGTTTAAATCCGATCATCGTTTACTGCGCAAGTCTGGAGGACATGGACAACTGGTTTGGTCTACTAAAGCAAGAAATCGAGGCCAACGGCGGCACGGCAATAGCACCAGAGACTTACACCAGAATCAGGGTAAAACACTTATACTCATTAAATTAAATACTTTTAAATGTATTCCTTTCTTTCATCACCAAATCAACTTTAATCCTCACACCATTTCTGAACTCCACACTAAGTTAACCGTAGTCTCTATTATTTGTAAGATGGTTTAAACCTTGTATAACAGGGTCATAACACAAACATAACAAATGGCTTTTTGTTCCAAAGCAAGCTGTTTTGGTACAGCGCAACACACAATCCATATCTTAGTACACACCGATAGTGATCGGTTTGTTAGCAGGGAGGAAGAGCAGTCAATTTAGGTGAGTAATTCAGGTCAGCGTTATTGTATTCTCAACGATGATTGTTCTGGGGTGTGGCTATGACTGTGGCCAGGATTAAGGTTAACCACAGTATGAAAGGGAGGACTTGTTGTGACAAGTAACAGTTTCTCAATGACGAGCCGAAGACAAACAATTTGAATTGACACTAAGAATTTGGGTTTCTAGTGACATCTGAATCTAAAAGCTCTCCATAGAAACTGATTGTGTATTTACGAGCTAGATGAACATTCTGATTGGCTTTGTGGTCATAACATGGTAAATTTGAAGATTCTTATTTTGTTCCGTAACTAAGACTTCTCCTAACGCAACCCTCATCTTTATCCTTGATTGGGACCAGCACTAAATATTAACTGTTAGGTTCATATTTAAAAAGAGCTTAAATTATAATCAGTACCCTAGGTATTCAGGCTCCTGATACCAAACACATGGATTTTACACCACACCATAACAAACGACCCATATCTCTCATCGTATTTGTTTTAGGTCCAGAATTCTGAGCAATCCACAAAGGGAAAAGAAGAGCTCAGACAATCTATCAGCAGTGAGCCGATCTATGAATGGGAAGGTTCCCAGCGGGATAGTCTAGGCCCAATCAACTATGTCTCTAAAGTCAGACTACAACACCAACCCTGTGAGGTATAGACCCATTTACTTTTATTAAGTGAACCATGTGTTTGGTTTGTTTGGTTAAGTGAACATTTAAGCAGGTTGAAATATACTTGTTTGGTTTTTGCTCCTTGTTCTTCTTCTAACTTGTATTGATCGTACCATGAACGTCAAATTGTGCAAGAATCCCTCCAGTCAGTTGTGTCTGCTGGGTGCTAGCAGCTAAAGTCCTGCAGCACAATTTGACATTATCTCACTGAAACCTGTGAATAAAAAAAAACACGAAAACAGTACAAATTACCTCAAGGGCAGCAGAGATCTGGTATCTCATTTATTACCAGATCCTGCTGTATACGTTAGCCTTATACAGCCAAATGTCCCTTTAAACCGATGATCATTGAAACGGGTTCTTTAAAGGAAAGCAGATCTGCGCGTTCCTCTCTGTGTTAATTGGGGCGTGTAAACCCTATGCTTTGCTCACGCATGGACTTGACTCACCCGCCAGCTGTTTGTCTGACACACCTAGTATACGGCAAAGAGCAGCTCTGTCAAAACGACGGCTCCATTATTATGATCACTGTCTTTCAGAGGCAACTGTGAACTCGTGCGTATGGTTTACGCGGGATTCGCGTGTGCTAGAGGGTATCGCACCCCTCTCCTCATTGAACAAACATATTTGAAAAGAAAAAAGTTTCTGCCTTTGGCGCAGTGTCGTTTTCTTTTTTGTAAACGTATTCAGGTGAGGCCGTTCTGTAAATGCAATAGAACCTGTCACACAGTCATGCAGCCTTGTGATTAATGCGAAACATAATAGATTCTGCAGTAAATCATTTATTATTCAACCATAGTACCAGCAAACACGGCACTGCCTAGTTTACATCATGTTTATTCATGGAGGGGAAAAAACATCTATTTAAATCTAAAAAGAAAGAAAACTGTGTTGTACTAGCTTATTGTTTTCTAATATTAGATTTTGTAAATTCTAACAGGCCAAATAAAATGAAGCTCCACTCTGTGTATATTGAGCTGTTTATTTGGCTGACTATTATGTTAAACCCATTGACATAAGTACAGTTGGTGTTGACAGCTGTATATTCCCCCAACAGGAGCAGTATGACAGACTGCTAGTGATGTATCCTAACAACCTCATTATACTGTCTGAGGAAAGTGGCAGTCTGTTCTACAAGGTAAAAATCACTAATCCTACCAGAAACATGTTCTGAAAATGAAAGAAATTCAAACGCTGAACTAACCCTAACCCTAAACCTAACCCTAGAGTTGTTAATCTTTGTACTTACAGGGAAAACTTCCGCTCAACATGATAACAGTGACAACTCCATGCCAGGATGTGAAGCCAAACACATTCATGATCGAAGGTAGGATTATTTTCATATTTCCTTTGTTTTTAAAGAATTAAAGTAATAGTTTTTTTTACCACTGGCACAGCCACAGCAACACAATACACAGCAATCTTTTTCACATTTTCAATTAATTTTCTTTCCTTTCTGGACATTTGTAGATATTTCTCAGCTCCACTTGTTGAAAAACCTGATATAGGCTGATCTAGATGAAATAGAAGTATGATCTGTAGTAGCATTAGTTTAGGCATGGATTAAAACATAATACACATAAATAGATTAAATCGTTATATTTTTGTTTATTGTGTTTTTAAGCTTCACAGGATGCATTTGGCCTGCAGGTCTTGAGTTTAACACGTTTTAAGACGCGATTAAACAATTGATGTTTCTTGCAACACAGAATACCATCATTATACATCACTAATTTATACTGACTCGAATTACAACCTATAAACAGTTCTCTTTCTGCACAAACCTCCTGTTCTATTGCTGAGCTAAATATTACGATATAATGACAATTCAGGTTTATTGAGCGGTTTTAATGTGACATTACACTGAGCAAAATAAACTAATGTAGTTTCCAAACTAGCACATTAGAAAATGTCATGGTCACCTTGGGTTTGTGATACAAAGCCATTTTGTCTTTTATTGAGCAAAACAAAGCAATCTGCAAACTTATTTGTGCCAAAAGCAACAGTTGATCTGCTTAGTCATAATGCAACAGCAGTAGTTCGAATAAAAGTTGCAGGAAGTTGGTCGTCCAGCCAGAATGTAGAATTAGTGTAATAAAAAAGACTTGAGAAATTGGTGGCAATAGGGAACAACCGAAATCTTGTTTTGTAAAAAAAGGCTTTTTGTTTTGAACAGGCAAACTGATTAACCCAATCGTGGTGTCGTGCCCAAACGCCAGTGAGTTTCGTGAGTGGATGCAGTGCTTCAAAGCAGCGGATGTTCCTGTCCTCAGCCCGCCTCCGCCCGTCTACGACATCATCTACACACCAACCCAGAGAGACGTAAGCACTCGTTGACCCCTTAACACATCGAATACCTAATCTAGCAAATTCACATCGCTGTCTACGGCTATTGACCACGTCGTTGTTCCTCTAGGCCCCAGAGCTGAACGCGAGATTGAGCCAGGGAAGCCGAGGAATTCCGGACGCTCTGCAGCGGCCGAAGAATGGACGCGGCTCGCAACAGTCGTATAGTGGCCGCGGTTCACAGCAGTCACAGAACCGAAATGGATCATGTGAGCTCCAGCTGCCCCAGAGCGATGACAACCCTCTTTCTCCCGGTTACACCGAGCCTCTCTGTGTAAGCCCATATCCTCACTTGTTAAACTACACTCTGCTGTTGTGATGTTTGTACAGCTGCAGGGGTAATATTATAAGTCAGACAGAGTGCTAAGTGAACTGTTATCAAGCTGATTCTGGATCTGTCAGTCGAGCTCTGCTGAACATTTACTTAAGGTTTTACTGATTCACACACACACACGAAAGCTGTCATTAATTCCCGACTTTATACGAGATGAGAACCAGCTTCTTCTATACATATTTACAGAAAAGATTATCGGTCAGGAACGCAGAGAGTGCTGGAGCCACTCCTGGCACATCGACTCCCTGAACGGTCCATCACAAAGCAATCAAAGAATAATAAACAAAACATTGTAAACATCAATATGCACATTGATCTACTTTAACTAAATTGTGGTGTCGATTTGATGCAGAAGTATAAATCGGCCATAAGTCACAGTATCTGATTCAGATATGAAACATACCTGTGACCCCTGACACCTAGGAGTGTTTGTAACTCAATGACATTGCTATACCTACCGTACAACTGCCCCGCCCGAAAATACGATTACAGTTGTTTCATTCTCATATTTTTATTTACACCATTCTCTCAAGTGTGCTAGTAACTAACATGCATCCAGTCCCAAGTTTTGTGCATATATTTTATGACATATTCATGTAAGCAATATTAAATCCAGATAACCAGTGGTTCACATAACACCTGTTGGTTCCTGTGATAATCACACCTGCAGAAACCACATTACGACTCTACTTACTGTAAGTGTTTACTTTGGAGGAGTAGCAGCAAGCCATGCACCGGAATAGATTTAAAAACATTAAGCTATCAAATATTAACCTAACGCGTCCAGTTCAAATTCTGTTACTAGGCGAGACTCCAGTGTGCACAGCAGAACGAATCACATCGCAGTGTTTTACTTGGCGCTCTATCCTGTGGCTTCATGTAATGCTGTCTTGTAGTGGAAAAAGTGAACTTGAAAGACGTCCCTGAGCGCACCGAGATGTTTTCTGTTATTAGAAACATTCCACGACCGAATTCGCCCACGCAGCGCAGCATGGCTCAACAGATGAGCTGAATGGTGGATAGCTTTGAAGTCGTAGCATGGTATCACATGAGGCTGGTGCCAGGATATTCTATCTCCCTCCCAGCATTCGAAACAGATGCAGAGAGTCTAATTAATTGACACGACAGGGCAGAGAGCCCAAATAGAACCCTGTAGTGAGGGTGAATACAACGAAGCGAGTTTGCTGCTGAGAATTATGAACCTTTATCATCTCTTTGATGTTTGGTTAGTGTTTAACCAGCTTGTCTTCTTCTGTTTATTTGCAGTATATTTCCAGCAGACCCACCTCTACTGATACGCAGTTCTCGGTGCGACTGGATAGCAGGAGTAACAGCATGTCATCTCAGAACAGGCCTGCACCCTTGCCCCTGAGGTACTCCTCCCCTCAGCGTGCCTCCTACCTGTCCTCAGAAGAACCGATCTATAACACTCCCTACTGCGCTGTTCAGCGAAAAACTCCTGTACATCATGTTCAAAAGGCCCCGCTTACAAAGGTAACTAGGACCTGGCTGGCATGTCTATTTAGACAGGTGATAAAATAATTTCCTGACATGTATTGCAGGGACAGAATGTACTTGGTTTAGCGCTAGGATTTAAAAACTTAGTTTACAATCTATGGGCAAGTATTGGAGCAGCCCAGTTGTTAACAGCTGTAATAAACCAATCATAAAAGGAGGGAAAGCCTTTTTGTGTTCCAGCATGACCGAGGTCAATAAAGACTTGCTCGTTTTAAAGAAACTTTGTTGGCCCACCGTAGCCATGACCTCGGGCCCAATAAAATGCTTTTGTTAAATGAATTGGAACAACATTTAAGGCGTGCACAGCATTAACTTTTGACTGAAAGGGTACAAATTGGCCCATACTTGGAGTGACTCTTGTAAGCTGCTACATCTAGATAGTTCATATAAAAGTTTTTTACATAGGACATTCAATCAGCTTGTGGTCACGTGTCCAAAAACCATAAAGTCTGAACTGACCATTCAGTGACCAGTTAGTTATGTTTGCAAACTTACTGGGGAGGTCAAGCGGCCTCTCTCATAAATCTCTTCGTGCATGCTACACGTGAACTTCTAAAGATAATGACAAAGCTTGTCGTAGTTATTTAGTTTTGCATATTGTTTGTCACCAAGCTGAATATTACAGACAGAACAAGCTCTGGTTTGCACGTTTTATGAAAAAATGATGTGCGGTATATTCTCCGACCTCATATTTCCTTCTCTCTTTGTACAGTCCAACAGCTGGAGCACTCCACAGAGCTCCATAAAGTACCAGCTTGGTGCTAACCAACGTCACTCTGAATTGCTGGCCATTCACAAGCCTCTCTCGCCCCTGTACGACGATCCCAGCACTCCTGTCATGTACACACTGGAAGAGGTCTCTGCAAAAGTATCGGTAAGTGGGGCAAGATATCGGAGCTGCGATCTCCGTTTACACTGTGACTCACTGGGAGCAAGTACGGGACACAGCTGCTGATTTGAAGAGCTCGGGCTCGGAAAGTCTGTGCAGTTCTGATTACTAATTTATTGACGCATGTGCATAATGAAGGAGGGTGCAACTTTTTTGTCTGTGTTAGTTCTGGAATGAAGGTGCATAGATGTTGGTAATAGATTATTCATTTCCTACGAAGACCTGCATCAGTGTATGAATACTACAAAAATCTAATATCCATCTGAAAGCCCTCTTTTCTGACCTGACCCATATCAAAAGTGGCCAATTTTGGTTTGGTGTGCAGAGATTTGTTCGTCTCTCGTTCCCCTCTAAAAGAACTAAAATAAATGGAACATCTAAAGTATCGTGTTGCTACCGACTGCTGTGCCAGATTTGTTGCAACGTTTCTGCTTATTTGTCTAATTTCTGTGGAAATTAAATTCTGTAAGACAGTTAACCCCTCTGCCTACAAAATAATTTATAGGATTTAGTTTCCAGGAAGAAATTAATAACAGGCCGGGTTTATATGGATGCCATCCGCAAGTATGGATTTCATAGCATTCCGAAAGAGTTTTGTCTTGATGCGGATTAAATCTGTGTATACTTTGCTTGATTTGTGTATAATCCTGTTGAAGATTATTAACAAAACTCCTTCATGTCAAACAGCACTCCTCACAAGTTTCCACGGAACAACGTTGCCCTCCGGCCCTGCCCACATCCTTCCGCCTGTGCACTCCTCCTCTGGGTCGCAGAAACAAAAGCAATCCACACCAAGAGCATGGCGGAAACTATACAGAGTGGGCTTCGGACCAGCGCACCCAGGCTGTTTCCAGACTCAAGCTTCTTCCCACCCCTAAAAATATACAACAGCACAACCACGTCACACAGGTAGGTCTAACAGACACATATCTTAAATCATTGTGTGACAGTGAAAAGACTCGTCTCTTCTGGATTAAACAGGCATTAAGTCTATTATCTAAACTAAACACATTCTGTTGTATGTTTGTTGCAGAGATCGTTCCCAGGCTTGGTTTCTTCACAGATACAGGACTTGGCCTACAGTCTCACCCCAGGTAAAAATTTAAGGCATGTGAAAGTTAGATGACCTCCGGAGTATCACAACGTGTTTCATAGGCATGGCTGGAACTCGATATACAGGGTGGTGTGGGAAAATGCCAATGACATTAGGATAGGAATTCATTTTTTTCACTAGTTACGAGTTACTAGTTTTATTTTATTAAATGTGCACACATGCAACATGTTATCCTTATCAGTGTGGCACACTAGATCCTTGCACTCTCAATATTCCCATGTGACCCTGATTAGATATGCGATTAAGAAAGTGAGTGAGTGAGTTATGACACTCGGGTGAAATCCATGAATACACCTGATCTCAGGGCACCGACTAATACCACACTTGTGTGTGATTTTTGTTTATGGATGAATAGATAAATAGATTGTGGGACCTTTGGGGTATTATTGCGGGCTGAATGACAGCAGTGCTGTCTGCCAGCTCGGCGTCTACACTTTTATAATAAAGGTTTAAGAAGATTATATAAGAATCAGCAATTGAGGTCAAAGCCTATCAAGTCAAACCGGTTCATCCTATACTTTCCCATTGCTGTGACTGCGTTCAATGGAATGCCGAATGTGTAGGACTTTTAACTCCTACGCTGACAGTGGGAAAAGAATTTAAAGGGTTCGTTTCTTAGTGAAAACCGAAAAGGGCAGGGCTTCCACTGTTAATACAGATTTTACAGATATGAAGTACAAGTAATACTGGTTTCAAATGAAATAAATTCTCCCTCCAAAACCTCAACTATTTGTTAAATAGTGTTAAATTGACATTTTAGTTTATAGATTTACTTATTATAATATTGTGGCATCATAGACAATGTTAATTATTAAATTATTAAATAATTATTAAATAAACCCAGCATTTATAGCAAATTAATTAAGTAATAATGAGCTGGATATGTGCATACAAAATACACAAAACACACTCAGTGGAATTCTGTACCCCATATTTGACTAGGACACCTCGTCAGACAAAAAACAGGCCTGATTCTATTGTGTAATTGCAGCTTGGACAAGGACTGGTCCAGGTGGGAAAGGGGGTGGCATGTGGAGCACCACATTAGTGTCCATACTTGATATGGCTTTGTGTGTGAACCCAGCAATGGCAGGTGATAAAACACAGAACATGTGTCGGTGGGGGTGTGTGGTGATTCTGCCCATGCTGATTAGATCAAGGATTATACAAGCAGCAACAGATTCACAAATCCAACATTTTTGTTACATCTGGTGCCGGGGGAGGTACCGAAGTTTCCTGAACCAACTTCAATATTCAATATAAAAGCAATTTTTGGACACTAAATGAAAAACATTTCCATTTCAATAAATGACTAGTCTTAAACAGACTTAACATATCTTTAAACTTTGCATTCTGCTCATTTGTATTTCACAGATGATAACTCCTACTTAAAACCTGTGGAACCGGATGACCAGGAACTCGACTATGACAACATTTGGGATTATGACCGCACTAACGGAATGATTCAAGCCCGGCGTGGAATTTCACCACACCGGATTCAGACTGACTTCAGCGCTCGAGGCTGCAGGGCTATGGAAACACAGCAGAGATGGTCATAAAGAAGAACAATGGGCTAACACCCGTCTGTACTTGTGCGCATAGCTAGCTAATCTTGGTCTTTATTACACTCCGACTCTCACTCTCGTGAATGATGAACGCATGTCCACAAACACACATACTCAGTCATTCTGGCATTGTAAGAGAGCTTTACATGAGGCCCAGGCTCCTGTCACTATATTATCAGCAGCAGCAGCAGCATGAACTTGAAGTAGAAACTTGCACTGACTTGATTTGTGTGAATTAAATGTAAATATCTTTTTTTTCAATCTGTTATCACAAGCAATACATTCACTGACTAAGAAATATATATTTTGGGGTGGAATTTATGTAAATATTATTTCAACAGAACCATACATTCATGCTTACTCAGATGTCTCTTAAAAAAGTCCAGTTTGTCTTTCAAAACAAAGACTTAAATCAGGCTAAATTTTCACAAAATTAAGTCTGTTTATAACACATTTCTATTTTTAATGTTAATATGTGATGTAAATCCTGTATTTTATTTCAAAATCCTCTTTTGCACTGTTGTTTTTACTGTCTTTTTTAAAAATTTCTTGTGGCCCGATTATGACATATACCTATATTTTTTGGTTAGCCTACCTATTTCAGACACATCATGTGTCGCCTACAGCAAGAAATGACAGATTGTAGCCTACATTGGGCATATGTACATAATGACTATTTGTTACTGTACAGTGGTTTGCTTTGTGGTGTGACTTGATATTTATATTTGAAATAAAACCAAATCCAGATTCTCTGTATTGTTGGAATGTGTGACTCCATTGCATACACTGTTATACCATATCAAATACACTTCATTTTGACACAGATTACTTCTATCATTCTCTTTTAAGGAGCTAGTTAATGAAAATTGATTTTATTAAAAAGATAGAAAGATCTGAATTCCTCAAATAAAACGTGGAATTCCACATTAACAATAAACTGAAGTCTGAACTTCATTTCAATCCTAATAAAAGACAAACATTCTAAAAATAATTCCCATTTATCATCTAGTCTTCTTAGGATCATTAGGACACACACTGGGTCAGTACACTTAACACCTGAACAGGTCGCCAGTCTGTTGCAGAGTAACGAGATATACACACGGAGAGACAGAGGTCAATTTCTTTCTAAGAATCTAATTTCTAATCTCCAATTAACCTCACTGCATGTCTTGGGACTGTAGGAGGAAACCGACTAGATGTCGCAACTTTTTGTTAAATAAACTATTATTAGGAACAAGATTTGTATTTTGTCTTTTTATACCTTTTGAAAATGTGCAGCAAAATTATATACTTTTTATATACATTTAAAGAGTTCAACAAAGTGGTTTATGTTGTTTGTTTTTGTATACTGTGGCTTTTTCTGTTTACCCTTATGCTAAGTTATGTGACAGGTCAAATTAAGCTACATGCGCTATAAATGTGTTATTTCATTATCATTCAGGATCTTCAGAGAAACACAAATAATTATATAACTTTTACAAATATTTAAAGACAGTAAACATTAGAGACCCAGAGAAAAATCACCGCTTATTTTATTTATATACAACAAACTCTGACAGCTGAGGCGATTAGCATACAGTAGGCTAACCAGCAATCGTTTGCTTCCATCTTGTGGTAACACCGAATAGTTACAGTTTGCGCCTTAAAATTTAACGCATGCGCAGTAGGATATTTGTATTACCTATTTACCATACAATTCATAAGCCATTAATTAAGTGATTATTAATGAGCGGCCGTTTTTATTTGGAATTAAAAACTGATCATTTATGGCCCCCATTTCAACAACAACAACAACAACAACAACAACATACACACACACACACACACACACACACACACACACACACAC
>JAOTRQ010000011.1:1248376-1275552 GCA_028565875.1 Hoplisoma paleatum | reverse complement strand
ACGGGGAGAGGGGAGTCTGGATCCTGTGGGTGGGAGATCATGGAGAATCCACAAAGAACAGTTATGTCGCTCTTGCTGAACTGGAGTAAAGGAAGAGAAGATTTGAAAAGTTCCTACTGATCCATAAAATCTTTTTTTAAAAATCGATGTACTCTATCCAATCAAACTAGCACCGTTTAGAGCAACTGGGGGTTAAGGGCCTCTCTCAGGGGCCTAACAGTGGAAACATGGTTGTTGTGGGACTTGAACCTGTGATGTTCCGATTTCAAGCACAGTACCTTAAGCACTTATCAAAGCTAACAAAATTACATTTTAATAACATTCCATACATTTTTTAATCATTACATTTTGGTTGTGTAAACGATATTTATTTATTTATTGTCCCTTAAAATTATAATTTAAATTTTTACATATTCTTCTGGGATCAATAAAGCATCTCTCGGTCTGTCTATACCAATCTAAAGATTGGTATAGACAGATACTGTAAGATTTTATTTCACTGAACATTATAAAAACATGATTATAAAAATTATATCTCCAGTTTGGTTCTAAAAATATTTTATTACAACACAGAACGTTCTTTCAATGTTATTCCGCCCGAACTTTCTTCTGACGTTATAGTGAGAACGTTCTGAAAGATGTAAGAACGTTTCCTGTTAGCTGGATGAGACTTGAACCGTTAACTTCCTGATCTCTACCCAAGTATCTTAAAAAATAACCAGCTAACAGGAAATGTTGCACTTGTTGTTCTTTTGGTTCATTATAAAGTAAAACCATGATATAGAAATAAAATCAGTTTGAATAATAATAGATATTAAGATACAACAACACACCTAAAAATGTTTAAGTCACATAATATGTATTGTGTGTGTGTGTGTGTGTGTGTGTGTGTGTGTGTGTGTGTGTGTGTTCTACAGTTTTACTTTCACTTTACATCAACGTAGATGAACAATGGCGAGCGCAGGTAAAATAAAATTAAAAAAAATACATTGCTTTAAACTTTTAAATATTGAAAAACTTGTTAAAATGTTTGTCTGAAATGTTTATATAAAATAACAAAGTAACTGGAGAAAAAAAATCAAATCAAGGTTCATTTCTCTCATACAGAGTCGTACATACAGCTAGCAGTAAAACCGCACAACCACAACATAATAAAAAAGTTAACAAAATATACATTATTTATTTTAAAATGTAAAAATAATGGACATTTGAATCTAAAAACTTTGTAAAAACTATAAAAACTGTATAACATGTATTAAGTGACCAGAGATGTACATAGAAACTGAACATGGGTTGTGTAACACATGCAAAGGTTGTATTATTGTATATTAATCTATATAAATCTCTACATAATAAACCAGTTGTTGTGCTCTGTTGGTGTTTTAGTTTAATGTTTGCATTTTAATAATTGTACACTGGCCTAAGCCAGTGGTATTTAAAAAACAATATATACAGCTGTATAAGTTAAAGAACCTGATCAGTTAAGCATTAATCACCGGAGTCTGTCATTAAACATGCACTATTTTAAGAGAATTGTGGGTAGTGATTATTTATTGTTCAGTATTACGTGCAGTTTGGGCGGCACGGTGGCTGGGTGGTTAGCACTGTCGCCTCACAGCGAGAAGTCCCGGGTTCGATCCCCGGGTCGGGCCGGGGACTTTCTGTGTGGAGTTTGCAATGTTCTCCCCGTGCCAGCATGGGTTTCAGATTGGTCAGATTGGATATTTGATTACTATTTCAATGCATTCTTTTAATAAACGCTTACATGCTTTGGAGTTTTGATAATTTGGCTAAGTGTAATAGTTCTGTGTGAATATTACAAAATATACACTTGTGAGTACACTTAGTGGGGAGTGTGAAGTGACTACTTAAAATATGATCACCATCTATATGTTGATAAGGACAGCTGTGGCCTGGTGTTGAGAGAATTTGGCTTATCGCTTGTGATCAGAAAGTTGCCAGCTTGATTCTGAGAGTCGACAGGTCGAAAAGGACTTTAGGAGGCTTTATTACATAATATATACTGCAATACAGCTCAATTCAATTATGTTTTATAAAGGTAACACTACAGGTATGTGCTCTGTTTACTACACAACAAAGCAACTTATATTTTCATTAAGAGAAGAGCAAAGTGTGTGGTTTGAAAAAGAACAAATCAATTTCATGAGTTTTGTAAGAAATAAAACCTGCATAATTAATGATTTGGGTAACATATCAGGAAAATTGTGTGTAAAATTGATTTCGCTCTGCCAAAGAAATAAAGAAGGAATGAATCTTGACAACTTTGATTTCTAATCTTAAAGGTGAAATGTGAACCATTAAGCCCATTTGTCATTTCCATCAATTTTAATGGTATCATCAATCCAAATTATTAAAATCAGAAAGCGTTCATTGTGAACTTAACAAATCGGATTATTCAAATGTATAGGGTGTTTTCTCATATTGTGTTAAAACATGCATTCTTTTCAGATGAAAAGCCCACAACTATAAGCCGGAACAATACAGAAAATGCTCAAAACCAACATTATGCTTAGAAACCATTTCAGGATTCTCCTCCCTGATAACCGTACTGAAAGTGCCATTGATCTTTTTGTTCCGTTTGGCTGGTCGGAGAAAACGGTCCGCATCGGTCCTTGAGCTCACAAAACGGCTCTCTTTGTGAAAACGCAAAATCAATGCAAATGAATCCTTTATGCATTTCCCTGTGAATAATTAAACGTCTTTAGACTTTTGTTTGAGCTTACTCGCCAAAACAAAAATCAGAAAGGTAGAGAATGTGGCTATTTATGAGCTGGCTGGAGCAGAGAGCTGACCCCTCTTTCCATCCACAAAGAGGCCTTTATGCAGGAAGCGCATTGTCTGGGCCGAGTTCGTTCCTCTCTGACTGACCAGCACTGCGGGATACTCGTGGTGTTCAGTATGTGCCGGTGCAAAACCAGGACTATTTACCCGCATGAAAGACCTGCAAAATAAACCACAAAATCCGTGGCCATGACCCATTTTTAACAAGCACTCTCAGACACAAGAGGCCACACAAAGTAGCACAGGCTGCCCATTTGTGCCACAAGACCGGTGTGAAGGAACTGACAACTCATCAGGCATGAGTCACAATAATGTGCACCGGGAAAAGCCAGTGACATGTATTCCTGATGTTCCAGGAGATAAATAATTGTTAAACATGGTGTTGAGAAAAACAATTCAAGCACTTGAAATCTTGAAATCTTATATTCTCCAAGATCATGTGGGTAGTTAGATACATGTGCTTGATTACAATACGGTAGGCCAATCGACAGGCTTGCTGGTAATATCCTGGCACTTGATGCTACATGAATCCCCCAGATGTTTTGTGAAGGGTAAACATTGAATTCACATTTATTTTCATACCTACTTTATTTATTTACTTAGTTTATTAAGTGTGGCTGGAAATTCTAGCTGTGACTTATGTTAGATGACTGGATGCTTGTGAAAAAAAATGATGAGATAGAATTTTAGGAACTAACTAATGCTTTCTTTTTTAAACTTATTGGTATGATAAATCCGTAAACTATTCTCTCCCAGGATGGCAGTGCTTCATGGGCAGAGACATCAGAGAAATCATAATAAACAAACACATCAATCCATCCATCCAACCATCCATTCATAACACACCATGACAGTTTCATGTCATGTCTGATCATAGGATAGTCTTCATTTTTATCAATTCACTGAAAAAGTATTTTAGTATTTAATGATAACAGACCAGCAAAGTTGAATTGAATTAGCTTGGACTAGAAGAATCTCATCACACGTAGACTTTTTCTCGCCATGACAGTGGAAGTGGGTAGTCTTTATCTTATTTAGGGACAAACACGATCAAGAGGAGAGTTTACATTCCCACAACGCTGTATCAAAAGGCATTTGAATTTTGCAGAACAAAGGCTCATACTTGATGAGAGAAACAAACGCACCCATTAGCCTCCCCTCCCTCGAAAGTTTCATTCACTTTGGGAAGAGCTTCAGGGGAACGCTCGTCTCTCCTCTGTTTACACTGTTAATATAACAGGGCTGTAAACAAAGGAGAGAGTGAAGAAACAAAGAGATGACGACTATACGCCCTTTCAATTAAGAGCAATAAACACATTATTACAACTACGTAGCAAGCTCATCAACATTTGGCTGTCACAAAACATTCATCTTTTAGGCTCTTCATAATGATAAAGGCCCATTACACCCAAAACCACTCTGGGCGCCACGTCTGCTCCTGCACATTTTGTACCGTTTAAACACATCACTACCTAAAACATTTATTGTCTGTTTAAATGAGTTATTTTGGCATGGGTCAGCTCCCCATCTCTTCGGGTGGCTGACCCTGCATCCTCCGGTCTTTAGCCCTCCTGCCCAGAGAGGAATCAGCCAGGCTGGGGTTCTGGCTCATTAATGTGCCCACCTGGAGGCTCGCAGGCCTTGATCTGTGAGCAGCGAGCAGCAGTTTGACACCATTTCCAGACTGGAGCCGACCAACAGCCCATGGCTACCGTGTACCACAGCATAACAAGCTTCCTCCACCCTTTTTACCAAGGCTAGTCGTGTCACATCAACTGTCCGTGTAGCTCACTCAGACTCATTGTTTATCCGCTCCTTTTTTAGAAAGAAATATGTCAGTCGCTTCTAGAGATTAACTCATTACAAAGCATTTAACATTTTGGTGTTTACTTTCAAATGTACTGTTATTGTACAATAAATGTACAGATTGTTGCATTTACCACATTTAATCATCTGTGGACATCAGAAGACAATTGTTGTCTGTACTTTTTTTCATGTCCATGCATCAGCGCTTTTGGCCAAAGTCGATAAAGATGTTCGTCTTGATTTTGTTTGTTAATGGCTGATAGAAAACCAAGTAATCGATGCAAAGTGAAAGAAATTCAAAAGTTTTCTTATGTTTAGTACATACTTAAAATATAATTAAATTGCCATGTAAATCATAAAGTAAATAATCCAAACTTAACATTCTAAAACATATGTTTTGTATCTGTCATATATGTTTATATCTGCTTTTTTTTGTTTTACATGTGAGAAAATGTACATGCCTTTACATCCTTAAGGTTAGTGACAATAAAGGGTCCAAAACTGAATTAACCTGCAACCTGAATTATGAACATATTAAAATTCTTACTGGTCATTGTGGCCTTATTACAAAAATGTTTTTATTTATTTATTTATTTTTTTTTTGGGGGGGGGTTAATGTGATGTAACCTATATGGTTAGTTTTAAACAGTTTGGAAAGCAATAAACATCTAAACACAATTGTGTAACTAATGGACCATTTAAAGACCTGAACTTTTCCCATACAGTTCCTGCCGAGATTGGTATGTGTATAAATTCCATGGGAAAGAAAACAACTATTCAACAGAAACATTTATAAAATTAATTATACCTGCTGCAAAATCTGCAGTTTGACACATACAAATTGATACAAATGTAAACTAATGTGAACAATTGCATTGTAGATATTGTAGATAAACCATAAATCATGTCATTAAGAAATGGATGTATTGTATTAAACATTATAATAAGAAATATTATATGGGTTTCAGCTTTTCTCTGGAAAAAGTCATTTTAAAGTAATTCAAGACAGAGTACATGTTCTTGGGCCAACAGGCTTTGTGTTGATATTTGATATTCATTTTATGTTTTAGCAACTGTCATATTTACCATGTTTTAATGAGATATCACATTTTATTATTACATACGCTGATGATCAGAGGTGAACTGTACTTATGCAGAATTTGACTGAAAGATGAGCTTTACAGTCTCCACTACTAAGCCTTAACAGGTGTTCTTGCCTATAAAGTGGTGTGTGTGTGTGTGTGTGTGTGTGTGTGTGTGTGTAAGAAAGGGGGAGTAGTGACAGAGTTACTCTTTAATAAACTGCCACTAACTGCTGCATTTTGCTTACTCCTCACTGCATGATGACAGATTTAAGATGAAAGTAACAGCGGGAGGAGACAATGGTTCTTTGAGAACAAGCCTTCAGGCTCACTGCTCTGCAGGATAGCTAAGCATGGCCTCAGGTGTGTCACTCCCCAAGGGACACCGCTGGGTCATGTGACTCCTTATTTCTTCCTCATTTGGAGATAAATTTAAAAAAGCTTGGTCCAGCATAAACACAAACAAATATAGTATAATAATGTTTTTCGTGGTTTGTTAAAAGCCATGATTGGATGGAGAGATACAGATATCAATGGATAAGTATATTCGGCATTATATACCATTATAATGAAAATCCTAATGAGAGGGAACCTGCTGGCTAAGCCACTGAGTCCATTTGAACAAACCCATCAAAGAGCCTTTAGTCAAACGTACCTTCAGGCAAGCTACCTGTGCTCCACGGGTAATGAAATGATCCATCATGCAGCTGTAGGATGTTACTTCAACACAAAAGCACTGCGCACACAGCATCTTCAACAAACACAAATAGCACATTCTGTTACTACTGTAACAATGTCTAGAACTTTATCTGTATTATTAAGTGTCAAAAGATACAGTTGGTTTGAACATATCTGAGGACCATATAGATGTGGCTCATCTCAACTATCATATTCCTCCCATAGCTTAAAAAAGGCCAAATGTAGCCTGCAGGCTGACTGACCCCTTGCACCGCCTCTGCTAGATTAAGGGTAATAATCTTTAAATAACGAGACTTAAAATTTCCCCTTTAGCATGTGGAGTTTACAACAAGACCACAGTCTACAACTTTTAAATACAGACTGCCCTTCGAGGGTTGAGGTGTTTTTTTCCCCTCTGGGCCATTCCAGGTTTAGCATTCTGAATCATTTTTATTTAAAAGAACACAATATTGTGTTTTTCTACATGCTACATGGTATTGGTAAAAGCAAGTGGTATTTACTTCGAATAGAAATAGATTTTCTATTCAATGTAATTAATGAACTTACCGTGTTTGTCTACAACATACACTTGCTATAACTGATACTAACTGATTTACAGTGTTTACGATCATTTTAATAGCTGGGGCCGCTTGTGTATGTGTGTAAGTTGCTAAATACTAAGCATAAAATAAAAACACTGGCTCACATTTAAATTTAATATATGCAAACTATATGCCAAAAGGACTGCTGAGTGCTATACTTATATAGCACATATTATGCAGACTTTTGTTCAATTGTAAAATCCACAATATGTGAAATGTATTGGCTATGGCCTGAATGACTGAAAAAGGCATTTAATTCACTGTGTGTGAGGAATACAATAGAAAAATATCTTATTATTGACCAATATTCAAAATACCGGCTGGTTCAGACACTCAGTTGCAGTAATGTTAAGAACTTATTTTTGTATAGCAAGACCTCAGAGTAGCTCCAGTTTTTGCTTCTGTGAAATACTTGTTGTATGTTAAATGTGATTTGTAAAAAATAATCTTAATAGTAAACACAATGCAATTACCAACTCGCAAAATCTACATGGAATAAAATGGAATAAAATAGAGAGAAGCTTTCAGTACCAGTATGGGCAAATTTAATTAAAAGCCAGAACCAGTAGAATTGAGTCATGCTGCAATATATTAAAGTAAAGGGCAGAAAACCTGGTTACGTTCCTGAGAATGAATGTAATGTGGCACTGAGCTCCTGCTGCACTAGTGATTTAAAGCTGCTCATCATGACCCTATTTGACATGCAGCCTTGATTAGTCTCTTTCACACGAAGTAAAATTTTTAATTTTAGCCAAAGGTGTTAAGGTAGGTGGTTTTCCCTGCTAAAGAATGTTACGTGGTGAGTACATGCAGGTAGTCAATTAGGTAGTTAGTTAATTGCAAACAGACTTAAACGCTCTTTCTAAATTGTTAGGATAGCAGGTCATTAGAAATTTTGGGTCCATAAAAAATACTTAGACAGATCTTAATTTTAAAACTCTCCTTTCTGTCCAATGGCAAGTTCTTAATGACTAAAAATGCTCATCTCGATTACATAGATTGGGAATAATTTGCTGGCCCAGTTAATAAGACTTAGACTAAAAGGATAACACTAAATTAGAAATATATACAAGAAATGCACATAATGGCAGCATAGAAGAATATGGTTGCTAAATATATTGTGGTAAGACATTTATTGTACATATGTACATTTATTATTACTTGTGTTTTCTATAGTGCCAGTCATGGATCCACTAAATTCAATGTTTATCATAAAAACAACTGTGATATATCCATGTGCTTTTTTGTGAATATTTGATAGTGATGTTTTTTAGACTTTCAAGTACATTTCTAATTTGAATTAGATTTGATGTAGTCATAATTGTATTGCGAAAATACTGACATTAAGACTATAATGTTGTATATGTATTACTGTTTTAAAAATAAGTATTGGCTTTCAGTTTATAGTAAGTAATAAAGACAGAATAAAGACTGGTATGTGGTTAGGAGTGTGAGAAAGAGCTGCCTGTACTGTGACCCTGTGATGCTGTGAGCAAAATTCACACTAGCTAAACAACAAACACAAACCGTGAGAACCTAGTCCTCACTGAGCAGTACAAATTCTTCACCTGCAAACCATACCTTAAGTGACAAGCAGTCGGCAATTGATAGACAACTACTACATTCCATTAAGAGCATTCAAAACATCACTGATATTTACTGAAATCTGAAATGGAAACTGAAACATAAAATGCAGGAAAATTGCATATTGAAAGAAAAAAAAACTTTTTGGTTAATATTTATGGGCCAGAAAATGAGCATACAAAAAACATTCCAAAAGACATTCCATCCGGAAATCTCTCAATACTTTCACACCAGGAACACCCAAAACAATCAGTGGTGAGTTCAGGCGACTGTGCAACACAGCACTATCATGCAGCACAGACGACTGAAAATGCCAGGAATGCTAGACTCCTGCCCAATGGGAGACCATGTTCCACTTATTGGCTACCAGTGTGCTCATCCACAGGGACAACTGAGAAGAGTTCTCACACAATGGGAAACAAGACATTTATGACACAGATGCCATGGAAAGAGTTAAAAGTGAGTCATTCCTGGGGCACCTAACTCCCATGTCGCCCTTATGGCATTTCAGAATTACAGACATCCCTCCATGTGGCGTGGAGGACATGGAGAGCGATCACAGCCAGTCTGTCTGGTTTATGTTGATTTAAGTCGCAAGATATTACTTTACTAAGATAATTATCTCATTTTCAATTCTCAGTTCCTTTAATCATCACAAGCATTGCTGAGCAAGAAAGACTTTTTGATAAACGAGGATCTTTTTAACCGTGCTGCTATGAGCTCTATATTAAATACTTATGTCAATGTGTTTATAAATTATTTAAATATATATCACAACATCAACATATCATCTGTCATCAATGTCTGTTATCTAGGACAGCATGTTTACGACGTTTATTTCATTCCGTGTACATGATATGAAATAAAATAATGTACTGTGAGAGATTATTTGAATGGCTATTATTGACTTGATGTGTTGATATGTGCTGTAGGCTATCTGAATATTATGCTAATTGCGTTTTAATGGTTAAGGAATGGTTAATAGTTCACAATAATACGAGAAGAATAAAACTACAGATTCAAAGATTTTATTTATTTACAGTATATGTTTGTTCAACATGCTAACAACAGTATTCGTCATTTTGTGTGAAGATACTTCGTTGTAGCTTGCTAATAGCATCTGTTTAGCATCTGTTGCCATGTTTATTCACTGTGCATATTTTACTGTTTAATCTAAATGTATATAAATATATAATCTCACAAGACATTTATGACTGTTTTACATATTTTATTGTTTATTCGAATTATTATGTTACAAGCGAGTAGATATTTAAGTTAATTCGATATGACAACGCTTGGGAAGCTAAAGAGTAGATCTGTGTAAGACCGCCACCTTCTGGGAGATATTATGTATTTCTTTACCTTGTTTAAAACAAACGACCTGTATTTCTTTGTTTAATATTTATTTGTATGTCCTTTTTTTTATCAATTAATTCAGTCGTGCCTTTTTTGTTTAGTCTTTAACTCACTTTTTTGTTTATTTTATGTCTCTTTCCTAGCAAAGTTGAGAGGCAATTGATAGGATACACAATAGAAATCCTTGAACTTCTATGAATGCCTGAAGAAAGCGATGTGATATATAATATATGAATAATATATCATAGTTATGTTAAAACTTTTTTTAATTGTTTTCTCTGAAAAAAAAAAGCATTTGTCCAGAATAACCACTAGTCATGTTTTGGCTTGTACGAGTACCCAGACATTTACAAAAACTTTATTATGCATCACATTACTTCTTACAATATGTCAAGCAGGACACTGCCATTATGAAGCTATAATTTATTACATATTAGGATGAATGATAATCATATCACTAAAATACTGTAGATAGAAGGAGTGATCCAGGAACAAAAGGTTCAGGGACATATTTTGGGAAAATAAAACAAGATTGTTGAGGTTTAAATTAGTCTCTATTCAATTGCAGGGTTTTACCATCTTCTGCAGATTTACACTCAGATTTAGATGTAGTCTCACAATTCCTTATGCAGATTAAGACTGGCTTTTTAAAATAGCCAATCAATCAAATAAATAATTTAAGAAATAACAAGAAACAGGAGTACTGGAATTTTTTCCACATTTTTACACACTTGTTGCTGCACAATCAGTGAAATACCAGGAGCCAGGCCAACTGCTTCAGTTTGGTTTTGCTAGCAGTAAATTCAGAGCTTATTTTCTACACACATTCATTACTGATCACTTACTTACCCATTCGCACTCAGTCTCAAAGCAAAGGGGTAAATTAGAGAGACAGTCTATCTTCTGATTTGTTTTGTGGTGAAAAGAAGCTGGAATACCTGTACATTTTGTATGACATTCTTTAAAACACATGACATTTTCCCTCGTCCAATTAGTACAATAGCAGGACCTTCTCATTATCTGAATCCATCTATTTTCATGATCGCTTTTGTGCTTTGCAGCCTATGTGCTGCTATTTGAACTCTGCATTATAACATGCTTCGCAATTAGAAGCATCTTCCACTCCTGTTTGGACCTTCTTCGATAAAGATGGGAGGGGGGAGGACCATTTAACAAGTGTGCTTCATTCTTTACTCCGTATGGAAGTTTATCCACATCTGCCCTGCTCCCTAACCCCTGAAATAGAGAGGGTCAATCTTAGGGTTAGGGGGTCAGCACTTGAGCCATTGTAAAGCGGCGCTAACATGAACCCGCGGTCCAACTCCGCCGTCCCCGCAGGGGTAGTAGGATGGTTTAGGTTCAGGAATGAGGACTAAACAAGGTCTCGTCTTTGACATGCTTTGCTGCGCAGGAGGTTGAAAGGATTGTTCAGGTTTGCTAATTAGAAGGAAAACGGATGGTTGTTGAGCTTTGTGTAGCTTTTCTTAGTTATCATTGATGGTGCACAAAACAGAAAACAAGCACAGGCTGAGAATTTGCAGGTGTGCATGGATGTGTGTTCAGGGCGAATGAAAAGCTCAGAAAGACTAGATGATGTAGCTGGCTGTGAGAGGATTGATGGAGGACAGATCCGGTCGGCAACATCACAAATAAATGACAAAAAAGGAGCAGCTCAGGCCCAGCGCTGTGCTGGATGATTATCCTACAACAACGCTGTCTACACTCCCCTTAGTTCAATCTGGCACTCACTTTTTCCAGACTATTTGTTAGTCTGTCATCGGTGAGGGCCCTGTCTTCTCTAATTAACCTGATTCCCAGAATCCACTGCCCTGTGACCACCCTTGCTGCTGTAAAACGGGCAGCATAGGTGAGAGAAGCTTGCCCAAGCCAAAAAAGAGTCCAAAAAAGGAATGTATTATTCTAATTGCCCTGAATAGAAGGCAGGGAAATACGCATAATGGTCATGCACCCCTCCTATACATTCACTCACATACACTCTCTCCCCCTGTACCTCCTCCTTTTCTCATCCCAATCTTGATTAACCTCCTCTCACACTCCCCCTTTCCCTCCCACACACATTCACAGATGCACACCCACACAACCACCCACCCACCCACACACACACACACACAATATGCATTGGATGCCCTGACAGATGGGGCCAGAGAGGTTTTTCTATGCAAACGGCAGCCTGTTTAGTGCACCACTGTCAGGGCCATGAATTGATCCCTGCCACTATAGAGGCTTCCCTCTGCCAGAGTGTCACAATGGCAACAAGTGTTGGGAGCTGGGTGCAAGCTTGTGCAGGCATTGCAACCACGCTCATGAATGATGGTCTGGCGAATAACCTTTCATTTCCTTTCATCAGAGCCCATATTTCACATGCATGCATTCTTTACAAGGCAATGTGGTGTTTGCCTAAGTTATTTGCATGTGTTATTTAGCCACAAGGTCTGGTTACAGATATTACATTTTGGTTATCATGGGCATTTGATAGAAATTGAGCCATCAATTCAAGCTAAAACAAAATTCTGTATTCTGTTCCCATTGAATTCCTATCAGTAGATATCAAATTAATATTAATCCTTCCTAAAAAGCCACGACATAACCAGAGACATAAATGTGGGGCTGATTTATATCATTCACTTCTCTCTAACTATCACACTGTATTATTGATTAGCATTAGGATTTGGATGAGTTTAGATAACTGGGTTAGAGCATCTACAAAACGGCAGCTCTTGTGGGGTGTTTTTGGTCTGCAGGGGTTAGTGCTATAGATAAAAAAAAATCACAGTTTCAAGCCTCACAAACACCAAGTTCCATTGTAATTGTAAGTCACTTTGGATACAATTAAATGTTGAAAATCTAAATGTAAATAGTGGTAAAGGAGTTATGGCTGGTCAAGGCTTATTGGTGCGTGTGGGGAGTGTTTGCCAACAGACAATCTACTGAATCAAATCTGCTGAAGTTAATTTTGGTTTTGATGTAAATCTGTTGAAAGTGCACATATCAATGTACGTTTGCTAGATGGCAAAAATATAAATATATAATAGCCTAGCATGCTATTTGCTTGTCTGCTGCTATTATGGTTTTTTCTTTAGTATAACACGAGTGTTTCAGGGCATGAATTTTATTGTGTGTTTTATTGTGGCTGTCCTGGTGTTGAGCACAACAAGTCGTTTAACAAACAAGTCGTCTTTTAGACTACAAATGTTAGCCAGACAAAGATTTTCCTTTGGTCTCAAGGTCACATAATGCACACAATGAGTATTGTGACTTCTCTGGGTTAATGTGCTCAAAGTGTCAGATCACGCCAGATCAAACAGGGCAGGCCAAGAGGATTATTTACTATTGTGGTAGATTCTAATTCTAGTGCTAGCTGGCTAGAATTAGCACAAGCTAACAGCTAAACACGCTGGCGCGTTTTAAAATAACATACAACGTAACTATCTTCTACACGTTTCATAAAAAACGTTGTTTGTTGTTCTTACATAACAACTTTATAAATCACAGCTTACTTAAGCAACGACTTCTCCCCCATCCCCACAGTGAATTGTGTTCAGGGTGGAACGCCCACGCTAACCCCAGTGCTGACCTGTGACACCAGAGACAGTTCTGAAGACAATCGTTCCCCAGACAGACAACAGTGCCATCGTACACTCCTGCCTCTCTCCGTCAGCGTCAGCCAGGCGAGTCGGGTTAATGTTTCACCAGCCCCTTCAATCTCGTCCCTCAGCGCCGAGACAGGCAATAGGAGGCTTGGCTGCTCACCGAGAAAATGGATGGTAATCGATCGGCAAACAAACAGAAAAGAAAAACAATGCTGACGGACAGAGGAGACGGCTCTCTTTCTGTATCTGCAACACATCCATTTATCACAGGCCATTAAACCGACTTTAGCTGGGGTGATGTGAGATCTGCTGAGTCGGGTGTGTTTTGCTAGCTGTGAGCTAACAGGCTTGTTCAGACTATTGCTTCGTTAACTAGTTTAATTCTAAAATCATATTACAGAATAATGAGGTATGAAGTTGAGCTATTACAGTAAACATTTTGCACCAGACTGGACTGTACCACTATCAAATTTCTCATCTCTGAATAGATTTGAATAGAGCCTGACATGAGCCTAATCTGTTCCACCTCAATATTCTTGTTAAATCAACTATCTTTAATATTCCTAATTTAAATCAAGACAGCTTGGATTATTCAAATTCTTATCAGGGAAATGAATAACCTGAACTCAAGCTCGAGCACCCTATCTTATTGTATCAAGACAACAATAACAAGTGCAACAGCTTGAATTGTTTCCACACAAGTCTAAAGTTTTGGGCGTCATTAAATCCAACTTTCCAAAAAAACATGCCAGTGTATGGACTGACTCTAAATGTTCTATAGATAAAAGCAAGTGTTTAGATTTGCAATTCATCCCCGAAACTTAAAGTCTTTTTTATTTATACTTTGCTGATAATTGTTCATATCATGCTCTCAAATGACACTAAAATGCTACAAATGTGTTATTTAGTTTATTCCAAACTCTGCTAGACTTTTCCAGTACTGTATTTCTTTATGGACTGTGGCTGTAGAGAAATATAACCAAACCATTTTAGCTATCGAATAAAAGACAAATACCAAAGGAATTTGTTTAAGTCCTTTTAGTTTAGGATACTGTTGGTCCTGGGTGTAGTTTGGAGTTTTCCTTCTGGGACCTTGGGATAATGCTACAACAAGTAGTCACATATTTAGATGTACTGTTACAATATTGTGTGAATTGAAGCATTTCAATCAGTCACGCATCCTGACAAAAGATCAAGCAAGAGAGGATGGCGCATTCATTTGGCATCTCCTATACCCAATGCCCAGCATGTCGGCGTGCACACCAGGGTTTAAGTCACACTAAGTAAAACCTCGTGCTAATGTGCTTACATACATAAATGGGTGCGCATAGTAATGGAAAATACATTACCATGTGTTAGAATGCATGAGCTGGATGGATGGGTGGGCTGTGGTGTGTATTGTCAGACAGTCAGGTCCACCGAGAAGGAGCACACAGTGGAGAAAACAGGGACCTGACAAGAGACTTGAATGAAAATCAATTAATTTTCATTTAGTTCAACAATCAGAGGGCAGGCATTAGCATGTGTGAGCTTCATTTGATGGTGGCAGGAGGCCAGGCATGGGGAGAGCGCCGCAATAAGCTAATAACAGGGCCAGGCCTTGCCGGCCTCTTCCACATTAACACCCTAGTGTTCCCGGCTACAGGAACAAAACCCATTCTGGCAGATGATTAACCATTGGAATGGTTTGCATGAAATGAGAGTTGGGATTCCCTTCATCGTCTTGTGTATGGGACGCTAAATTAAAGCAGGTAGTGAGAATCCTAAAGGATTATTTAATTCTTTCTGGTGTGCAGGGTGCTCAATTATAGACTGACAAAAAAGACACGGAGAAAGCATGCATACATTTAAGTTATATAAAAAAAAAACAATTACACAGCGGGTTCAATTAAAACGTTGCTAAGTATCTAAATACTTGTGAGGTTACCACATTTGTGTCGTTATAAAATGATACAATTACAAGATTTTTTTTATTAATTAATGTTAGGTTTTACACATACAGATAGCACTAGATAGATTAGATAGATCTAATCTATCTGGGATGGTTCCCTCAAAGAAATTAAAATACACATACACACAATACATTACCTAACAGACGGCAAATATTTTCATTCAATGAATAATATTAATATCAGAGTTATGTTGTAATAATACATAATAAAACTCAATATACCAAATAACAATAACATTCTATTAATTCATATGTAGAATCTAAAATATGGTGCACATTTCTGATTTCCTTTATACAAAGTCATTTAGTTATTAAGGGTCCATGATGGCTTAGGGGTTAAGGTATTGGGCTAGAGACTAATTCAAGCCCCACTACTACCAAGTTGCCACTGTTTGGCCCCTGAGCAAGGCCCTTAACCCTTAATTACTAAAAATAGTTTTCTGTTGTAATTCCAAGTGGCTTTGTATAAAGGCATATGTTAAATGAAGAAATGTAAATGTTATCTTTAAGTTTTATGTATATTTCACAAGTGCATATTATGTATATTTTTGTATAAAGAATGTTATTTTTAATTAGATTGTTGAACGTGATCAAATTGATAGCATTCCAATCTCATATACCGTATGTTGACATAATAATTGACCAAATAATTTCATCAATTCTTACTTTCCCTTTAAAATCTATAACTAAATTGGACTCTTCAGCTTAAATTGGCTTGTTCAGGGGAGAAAAGGTCAAATTGATTCTTGCATTGTGACCTCTGCTGACTGTCTCTTACACAAAAACAAAGGTTCAGCAATATTAACATACAGTAATAATCTGTTAGATTAAACATAAACACAAGAATGCTGACAGATCTTCAGTTATTGGCGTACACAGACATGGAGACATCATGAGTTCCAGGTTTGTTCTGGGTGTTCCCCACGTGCAGAGCTCGCCCCAGACAGCTGAAATGAGGTGGAAAGTAATGCAAAAGAAAAGAGGGTGAGAAAGTGTGTTTACAACTGAAGACTGGGTCACGTCTTAGTCACCCCTGACACACAAAAAGCATTAGTAATAGTGTAGACCAGAGCATCACACGCTAAAGCACTACACCAGTTGGTTTAGATGAATGCCAATTAAATAGATGTTTTTTTTATCTAATTCAGACAGCTTTATAGTTCCAACAAGGAAGTGAGCTTTAGAGAGGAAAGCCTCCCGACATACTTTCTTACATAATCAATGCAGTAAATCACTGCGCTACACTTGCTTTTGCTTTGCTTACCAATTAAAGTCATTAACAATTAACGACTTTAGTAACAATTAACGGTTAAAGTTGTTTTGGAAGTTTACCACACAATAGAGCCAAAATACAACGACTACATGAACTACAGATAAGAGAAGATGATTAAAAAAAACTAGTATTCACTTTTTCCTTCACAATATATCTTCACTTTTTATATTCACAAAATGTTTTACTTACATTTTTTAATTCATCGTCATTTTAGAAACTCATTTTAGATGTTTTCTAAAGTCACGTTTCTTCCATGCTTGGCTGTTTTATATAATAAGTATTCTTTTATTCATTGTATCATGTTATATTTTTGTTATAACATGTTATAACTTTGTCATGTTAATAATGTTTCACTCAATAAACCATATGCATATTCATCTGCAATGAACTGCCTAAACTTTGTGATTTAGATTAATAGATTAAAACACTGTCATATCACTGTACTAGTGTTATGGATATCATTAGTGCAGTTTTCTAACCATCAGGTCACGGCAGCTTAAATAGGAAATCAGTCCATTAATGACAAATACACAAAAGCATTTATAATTAAGCAATGACATGACAAGAATTGTTATTTATAGCATACGAAAATAATTCGAAATTAAATATATGAAATATTATTGATCAATTCATTTATACTGGCTAGATCCATTTTATTAAAAACATTGTATAATGTAAATATTTAGATTAGACACATTTATCCAAAGCAACTTCCATTTACAATGGAACACTGTATTCAGCAACTGAAAGTCAAGGATCTTGCTCAGGGGCCCAACAGTAGCAACTTGGTTGTAGTGGTGCTTAAATCGTCGACTTTCTGATCACAAGCTCAGTACATTTAACAACTACGCCATCACTGCCCACCCAAGTATATACATGTGTGTACCAGGAATCACAACCCAGCGTTCAGACAGGTTCAGAACTTTTTAAAATTCACAGGTCAAGGGACAAAGTGGCAAAGCAAAAAAAAACTTGGGAAGAGAAATGACATCAGATGGCTTAATTGTTCTCCGACACACTGACCATCACTCAAGAGAACAGTCCAAATGAACAAAAAGGGGAAAGGACAGTAAAACAAAGATGAGACAAAAGAAGAATAGGGAAGTACAGAAGGCCACTAAAACTCCTACTGTGCAAAAAGGAATGAGAGGAAAGAGGGAGAGGGTCTTTTATTGTGGTCTGCACAAGTCAAATAACAGGCAGTACTTTTCAATACTGTACAATACTGTTTCACAGCATTTAGTGGTACAGAGCGCGGCGGCTGAGACAATGCCCACCGTCTGTCTCAGGATACGAAGCAGCAGTGACCCCGGTTAGTACCTTCTTTCAGCCCATATGCTTCGGCCTCCGTACAGCCTGGTTCTGCTTCAAAACCGCATGCTCAGCATCTGGACAAATGTTACTGGAGTAGTTCTTCCTTCTAAAGCCGGGACTCCTGTGGAGTTCAGTTCTGTTTGTGGTAGCTCAAACGGAAGAGTGATCGGTTTTGTATGGATCAAGTTTGCTGACTTATTTAATCTGCATTGTTAAAGGTTGACATGTTTACTGAAGAGATTCTCGTAAACGTATTAAAATTATTATATATTGTTTTATTATAAAATTGAATGCATATAACAGTCTATATGTCTACAGTCAAGGTGTGAATTTTTGTGAATTATTTTCTGTTCCAAAGCCAGTTTTAGTGATGCGCAACTGCATCATGGTTCCTAGACTTGATCCTTATGCTTGTACAAAAAAAATCTGTAGCCTTCATATGTATTTTTGTAAATATGAATTGCAATTCATCCAAATTTATTGCTGCATTCTGCTAGGTGATGCATCAATTTCCAGATGTCTACAAAATATGATTTTTAATCCAACGCCCAAGAAAAGCAGCTTAAATTTCCACTATCACACCAGTTTAAAACTTGGCACTGCCACCTGTCAGCTTGGTACCATGCTACTAGATTTACTGGATTTAGTAGATATTATTACTTTTTTTGTACAGGAGTCTACATCAGCAATCGTGAAAGCAAATGCAGGTTAATTTTGAACCAGGACTGTTTTTAATCATCTGAATCTGAATCAAGTTCTTGGTGGAGCTGATTCATCAGCTGAAACGAGTCCCAGCCAATCATAACGCTTCAATACACACACACATTCACAACTGAGCTAATTTCATAGCTCTAACTTTCCTGACTACATGAAGCTGAAGGTGAAGTAACCAAAGGAAACTCATCTAGACTCCATACAGAAAGAACAACAACTGCCCAGACGGGAAATTAAACCCAAGTTCTATTTGTGCTGCCCAGGTAATTACATCTCAGCAGCATTACTCAATGGTTATGCTCTCATATTGCACATTTTACAGTTAGCATTCACGTGACAGTACTTCTTAGCCTGAGGCAAACAGATCTGACCTGATTTAACTCCAGTCTGTCCCTAATGCGTAGATGCACAAAAGAAAGCTTGAGAGGCAGAAAAAAAATTGAGGGGTGCAAGAAAGAAGGAGAAGAAGAATTACTTCTTAACAAGTGTTTACCCTCATTCAGTTGCTGAGCCGAGGAGCTGTAACCAACCATGGCGAAAGGCTGTGCCTGATCCAGGAAGAAAGCTCAAAGCTCTTTGGGTCAGGGGTCACTAACTCCACTATTGTTTCTGAAAGGGCAAGCACACTCCAGCTTTTCTCCAGCTTTCAAAGGCCTGGACTGGGGGTGGAAAGATAGGCCTGCAACAACTGGGTCAGGACCAGGAGCTTTGTGACCACTGAAGAGGAAAGAATCAGTCCGAAAAGGTTAAATGAAGAGCGAAAGGGCCCTTCTGTCCAATTAAGGAGGGACAAATGCTCTCTGTGCCCTGGCCGGGTCAGAGTTCAGGACAGCCTTTAGCCATGGCACACTCACTCTCTTTGTACCTCGGATGAAATGAACCTCCACAGTGTTTATCCAAGTCACTTACTGCTCAATACTAAAGAAATAAATATTTAGTGCCTGACACCTGTCACTTAACAGAATTATTTTATTGCCATACAACTCAGTTGGGTCACACATACTACATGTTCTACATGTTCCCAGGTCCCCAATCGGATGTTTAGCAAGACTATGCGTGCATGAATGTTTTAAACATCAGGTATAAAGAGAGCAACGATTAATTCGATATTAGATGTAAATACCATGCAATGAAGAAGAAGCACATAGACCACGTAGAGGCTGAAGCAGCGGTCATCTGCTTCACAGGTCGAATTAAAAATGCAAGTCTGGCGATGAAAAAAAAGAAAAGAGTTTGGATGAATGCAAACGCCCCTGATTTTCCTCTTATAAAGCGTCAAGCAGACTTGCACTTGAGGGTTAATACCTGTGCGGAACAAAAGACCTAGCTGAGTGGCACAGTAAGTGTCCTGAGTCTGGCCTGGATGGATTAGGCTTCCTGAGGTATTTCCTCTCTCTTCCTTACTCTCTCTCTCTCTTTCTCTCTCTCTTTCTGGGTCACCCAAGGATTAGCTGATCCGAATTAATCATATACTTGTTAGGTTAACAAGCAATCACATTATTACATCTGATCTTACTTACCCCAGGTACTTCCTTAGATCTTTAAAGTTTGATTTAAAGTCAAGTATCTGTCTGAGTAGCTTGCATTGGTCGACTGAGATTGGTGGAAAGTCGCTGGAGGAATCTTAAGAGACGTGATGAATTTTATCACTCAGCAGATCAAGACTACGGATTTGTTGTCATATTCTTGAGACTCTGTAAGTCTCTTATTGCATTCCTAGACTTCATTAAAGAATATGGGATTAGACTAGGAAATGCGGATCAGCTTATTTTTCCTTTTCATCTCCTTCCTGAATCATTGTGATACTGTGGTGGCATTAGATTTAGACTCAGAGATTGGAGGCCTTCATGTTTTGTGTAATGTTTGCAACTTGTTTATTAGTTGATGGTAACAATGGTGCATTCACGCTGTATCTTTGTGGATAAAAATTAATGTAACAGTTACAATAGATAGATAGACAGACAGACAGTCTTCATCTAAATGCTCAAAAATAAAGTAAGAGACATAAGAAATGAGTGCATTTTATAACTTTAAGACATTTAAAAATCTTTAGGTTTTCTTTCTAAACTCAATAGTGCCGTCCCAGCCTGGCATGGTGGGGGTCACGGCAAATTTGAAGGATTTGCCTTTTTCTGGGTCTTCTCTCCACAGGTGCACTCCATCCCTCATGAGCCGCCCTAAGCCTGTTGGACACACATCAGGGCACAGTGAGTGGGCCCAGCTGGGGTGGACCATCCCAACCCTGTCTTAACGGTTTTTAAGAGTGGGCTGGATGACCTTTAATCTTGGATCAGAGACCAGGCCCTAAGGTGGACTCCTGCAGAAACCTGATTACACCCTGACCGCCTTGTGTCACCGGCTCAGATGGATTACTATACAGCTCGCATTAAAGCAGTCGGCAGAGTCAGAGACTAGTCAACGACTTGCATTCATTATGAGAAATGGTTATCATTGTCATATATGTTGTGCGATCTTTCCCAAGCTCTTTGTGACTATCTTTCTCACGCTCCGTCTTACTCCCTCGCCACTGCGTATGATTCACCAAAGACCAGCCACTATTCGAAAGCTCGGTTTGGTATGCGAGATTCCCTTTGAAGTCTCCAGCATTTTGCCAATTAAACTCTGTCTCGCTTTAAAATAGATGCGACAAGTGCCCATGCTACTGTAGTGTTTTTTGTCATTCATGGAATGGGGCATAAGGGAGGGCCTCGTCGAGGGTGGTAAACTAACAATTTGCCTCCCAACACTTAAAAAGATCAAAAAGGTTCTTAGAGCTCCTTGGCATCTTCAGAGTCGCAGCATGGAGGCAACGGTGCTCACAAATGCCTGATTAGCACAGCATCTATCATTGTGGGCCGTTCTAAGCGGCAGTACAGGTTGACGCCGGGCTGCGTGGAGCTCCCTGGGGATCTCTCCGTCCCTCCGTGGAGGTGTCAACCATGCTGAATGGCTTCTCAGTCATTCTTGGGTCGGTGGGGAGCTAGTCGGCTAAACCAGCCTTCTTCTAAACAGCAGTTTGTCTTGTGTTGGCATGGCCTTGCTCTTTCAGGGCACAGGAGGACTTTGAACAGCCTCTTCAGTCACCCAGCTCAGCTTGCCCTTATAGAAGAGACACAGCACATTACCCAGAGATTATAGAACACCCCACGACCCCAATGCCATTCATGGAAGCGCACTCTTTACCGAGTCTTTCCACTCTCACTCCGTCTCTCTCTATCTCCTTAATACCGTTTCTCATCCATCCCCCCGGCGTTCCCTCCTATCCTTACCACCAGCAGGGCTCTGCCTCCTTTCTGTTTCCCACTCTTGGATAGGAGAAGAGGAGGTTGAAGAGCCAAAGGCTTTTCATCTGGAACAATCTGCCAGGGAGCCGGAGAATGAGCGGGCACTCAATTAAGGGCTGCCCATTGAGGCGGTGGAGTGAGACTGAATACGGGCCCCTCCAAAGGAATGAAGCCCCATGAATAGATTGTGGACCTTCATGAAATATTAAAGAGTGAACGGATTTCCCACAATATTTGTACACCACCCTTTGTGGGGATTTCTTCCTCCATTGAGCCTGAAACTGTTAACACATCCGCTCAGAAATGAGGCCCAGTCACCGTGTTAAAGAGCCTCTGGGGCCCGGCATCAAACAGCATCTCTCTCCCTCTCTTACTCATACTTTTCCCTTTTCTCGTGATGCAGCATTATTCATGCTTAGCTTCTATCACATTAAGCTGAGGCATGATCTATTCATGAAGGGGATTACAGCAGTTTTAATGACCACCTGCCCTTTCTTCTGCTCTGGACTGAGATTATGTTCTCGTCTCCTGTAACTCTTTCCTCTCTGCAAACATATGGACCAAGCTTTGGCCCATCCAACAAGTGTCTTTTAACATTACACCAACAATGGGTTGCTGTTGTTATCGAGTACTGTATAAATGGTCCCTAACTATAGTAATGCGTAGTCCTTCACCCACTTTCAGTCCCTCTTTTTTTGCCACCCTTCCCCTTTTATTCCCTTTTTTTCTCTCTCACTGAAGATCAAGCTGTGTAGAGGACCCGGGCACTATGGATAAGGAGCTGGTTAAATCTCTAAAAGCATTTGCATTAGAATGACTGCATATTCCTGCAGTGAACCAACATTAGTTAATGTCAGAATTGAAGTGTTGAGAACAGGCCAAGAAGCAGATTTTCTCTCTACAAGTAAAGGGTACTTGGGTACAGAGGTGGAACTTCTTGTTTCGGGACATCATGTGTGGCCCTGCAATAAGGAACGATTTCTCCTCGGCTTTACAGGCAGAGTCTAGGCGAGTGTAGAATGTTAATAAATACTTTGAAAAGGACTATATTGGGATTTTTTTATGGACAATGCGGGCCATTCATTAAAATGTTGAGATGTTTTAGCTCTAAACCGCCAAACCCGGGGTCTTCAAAGAGAGCTAAAGTCTAGCCAGCAATGGATTTTATAGACAGTGAAACAGTGAGTCAGTCTACACCCTATGTGTACCTCGACTCATTGTGCTGACAGTCGACTACAGAGGTGACATTTACAGCTGTAGTGAGCAGACGCCCCCATCTGACCCTCCCTCCTTCTCTCAGTGTTGTGTCTGGGTCTCTTAGCACGGCAAAATCTTTCCGTCAACCAGGCCAGTAGCATGGCTAAAATTAAAATTAGTCCTGAAGCGCTTAGCTATATTTAATGTAGCATGATTTTATTTAGGCTACTCCGGTCCAATCAGATGCTCAATCAGATCAATGTCGTTATTATGAAGCTATAAGCCGAAAAAACAAAACAGCCAAGTCTTGTATATAGAAAACAATGTCAATTGTCCGACTACCAAGTCCTACCTTTGCTTTAGTGAATTTGGATGCATTGAACAGTTTTACGAGGTAGGTTATAATCCTTCCCTTAACCTCATCCGACACTTTTACGTTGACCAGAATGACAGCTGGGAGCCCAAGCTTCCTAACTCAGTATCAACACCCTTTGAGTTAAATATAGTGTTGATGATTTGACAGGATCTGGGAACAATACACAGTGTGCCAGTGGGTATTCTTGTCCAGACGTTCTTTCCGAAAGTAAGATGCTGTGGCGATATGATGTTTTTCATGCTGTTCTGGCCAACATACTGACCCTCTCAGCATATCTCATGTCCATCTCGCTAGGGGCAGTCTCAATACCGCTGCCATTGAGTTGTGCTCTTGCTGCTGAGGGGGGTCACATCGAAGTTCAGTTCCTACAGTCTGGCCTCCATATGCTGGGGTTCTGGAGGCCGTTTGGTAACTCACAGAGGGCAGTGAGGGGGCAGGGGCCCACCGCTGGCCCAGCATTGTGACGGAGAGCACAGGAGCCGAGCCGGGCCCAGCAGGAGAGAGAAGGCTTTTTCTTTGGAGGAGCCAACCGGAGCACTTTTCTCACAACCCGCTTTCTCTCCGGTCTTTCGGGCACTGCTTTTTCTGTCATTCAACCTTACGCTCTTGTTCTTTCTCGCTGGTTCTCACTGGCAGATTGATACACTAGCTGAAATGTGGTCTTTTTGTCATTCTTTGTGCATTGACTTTTTTTTTATTATGAAACTTCTCCCACCACACCACCCTTTGGCTGTCTATTCTTTTGTAAATTTAATCGAACCGCGCTTCCCGCTTCTCAATCATCCAATAGCACATCAAAGTCAAAATCCTCTAAGCACGTATGGGAAGAATCTCAGCATTTTCCATGAATACACTAATTTCCTAAGATGTTTTGTTTTTCTTCATCTTTGCTGCCTGCGTTTTGAATGGAAGCTCATCCTTAATGAGATGCATGTGAATTCTGGAAGCTTTCGGATGCCTGCTGCCCTGTTGTTTTTATGCCATTCCAAGCAATTAAGAATAAAAAAGAATGGAATGTGGCAAGTATGTGGGGAAATCAGGTCTAATGTCAGTGGCACTGTAAGGCACTCGGGCACCAATAACAAACGCGACCCTTGTTAATCCTGGATGAGATGCCAGGTTTAAGTTATTAGATGACCTTCTACATTTTTTAAAAGGTAGGATGGTAGGTAAGGTAGGTAATTTTACTCTATATGTGGAAACTTATCCAAACATGGAAATGGCATTGCAACAACAACAGTAACATTCAACAATAGTTTTTTTTATTAAAATGTCAACATACATAAAAGTCTCTCGATGTTTATGTATGGGAGCAATTAATCATTATGTTCAAAGATACACAAAAATATAGTTGTGACTTATTACAGTTCAAGCAACTGAAAGTGAAAGATTTAACTGAGGACTAAAAACGACTTCTAAAATAATTCCTAGTCTTTTATGACATCCTGGTTTGTTATGTTCTCGCTGCCAGATGTAGTCTCCTGTTTGCTCTTCATTGCTCCTGGGTGCAAGTAGATAAATAAATAAGATGAGATGTTTGAATGTCTTGCAACAAACTAGTGCTCAGTTGTAGTTGAAGATGTAGTTCTTCCTGGGAACAATGTAGTTTATGTAACTATGAAGCCCTTAAGACATAAAAGATAGATTGAGGTTTACACAAAAAAAGCCATACAAACAGTGTATCTCTACTGCCCTCTCTTGGTTACCTTGAATACTTACTTTATAAAGTACATTTTTACATACTTCAGCAGTTACTGAGACAAAATATTCGAGCATATGTTTAGTGCAAACTTGTTCTTCCAATTTCTAATAAAATATGATTTATTATGAAGATTAACACAATTAATAACCTGACTACACTAATATATCCAACCAATTTAGCTGGATGGTAGATCTAAGTGTTCCAACTATGCACCTGGTGGTATTTGAATCAAAATAAAGTAGTAAAATATGAATTAGATTTTTAAAAATATATTTTAAAGAATTAGATAATTAAGTTAAAATGCTTGCATTGTACATAATATCAATGGCTGTATGTACATGTAAATGGCTATAGATAGGTATGTAAACACTAGATTAGATGGCATCAGTAACTGCTGACCTACAAAAACATGTAATACTATAGGCATGTATTTGTCTGATAAAATAATTTATCTTCATTTATTGCTGTACTCTGATCAAGAATAGAAATAATTCCTTGGAATCACAATAAGTCATTCATTCAAAGTGCTTTTGATAAGTACATTTTAAAGATAACCTTATTTTGTCATAGAAGAAAATACAACTAAAAATACACAAAGTGTATTTATAAAGTGTATAAATACTTAAAATCAGGCCTTGGATCTGTGGCTTCAATATACAAGCTTTATTACTGTACTAATTTGGTATTATCTTCATCAATTATATCATGTTTTATTTTTTACTTTTCGTTTTTGAAAAAACGACTTGCACTTACCTTATACAACCAGCAGATGTCAGCATTTATTTTAAAAATACAACTTTAAACTTCGCTCAGTCAAATTCATATTCATTTAGTGACATCTGCTGGTAGAAAGTTGGCATTGTAACGTTTAGCATGAAACAGTACAACTTGGTTTTAATAGTTACAACTTTACATGTTGAGTTTTCCTCAGTGTGTCGTGGTTGCTCAATGGAAATGACCCCTTGTGAATAAATAAAAGTGCAAATAATGGAGTTGGACTTCGTAGCTTATAAAAGTTCTTTGTCTAGTGTATCTGAATGCATAGCACAACCCAAGCACAGCTTTGCTTCGTTGTGCAGACAACACCACAGCAAACACAAACACACAACATTTACACACACAGTGGCTATCCAAGGTTTAATGAAAATACCTTTTTACTGGTTCTTAATTTACAGCAAACCAGAAAAAGACAATTTTATTTTACTTTTCTGAAGAAGGTAACAGTTTGGGTCTTAACATTTTCTTTGGGGTTTGGCTACTTGCAGTCTACAGTTAAATAGTTGATTTATTTGGACACTATTTATTCTGGCCTTACTTGATGCAGTGCAGCGTTCATGTCATTGGCACGTCATTGGCATGAAGTCAGAATGAAGAGAGGACCCGTTTCCCTTTTCTCCAACAAATCTCGCCTTGCACCAAAGTCCTGAACGGAACAGCCGCCAACTCCCCGCCACTGTTTTGGGAAATTAGAAGGTAGCAAGAATAATGGTAACTACTGCTTTGTGCGGTAGCCGTGTTTTAGCATGGACTCCGGATACGACCCTGTGGCATTCTTCACTGATGATACATGCAGAGCTGCAGGCATGTGTGATATGTTTGCCCCACAGTATTGAGAAGAAATGGAGATATGCAGATGGAGCATCTTACAAGCCAGGACAGGCTTTGGACAAGTTTTCGTTGCAGTTCATTCCTATTACATACTATCGTCATGAATTATTGTCAGGTCTTAGTAAAGGTCTTAGAAAGACCTTTTTTTACCCTTTTACGCTGGGTTACTCTGTGGACTGTTACCGATCCCCAGAGTATCTCGGCAATTACATTTTACGGGGTAGGTTGCCAGGTCT
>JAOTRQ010000011.1:1231081-1248276 GCA_028565875.1 Hoplisoma paleatum | reverse complement strand
ATTTTTGTGATCATGATTTATTGTGATCTGCAGCAGCCCGGCATTAAAGGTAAAACTTCACAAATATGTATCCCGGTTAGTTAGTTATCCTCGATTAGTTGAAGTAAATGACGACCACTGGTCCACCAACAAAATCCTTGGTCGTGGACAGCCCTAAACTGTACACACCTATCACAACATTCTGACATCGTTCCTAATATTGTAATCGATCCACTTTTTACGGTCACAAATGCGACCACAAACGGAGGTCCGCGGTGGATTCTGTAGGACTGGACAGAATTGTTGGAGTGCCGGATATTTGTCGTAGATTGGTAGCCTCACAGCAAGAAGTCCCGGGTCGGATTCCAGAGGACTTTCTGTGCAGAGTTTGTGCTCTCTCCCAGTATTCATGTGAGTTTGCACAGCGTACAGCGTCTGGTTTCGTTCCAACAGTCCAAAAACATGCACTAGGTTGATTGTACAACTGTGGAGATGTGTTATTGACCCACATATACGCAGAGATCCACATATCTGCAACCTACACCATGAAAAAAAAAAAAAATACTGCCGAGAAACTCCGTGAGGGATCAGTAGCGGTTCCGAGAGCACCCAAGGGTCGAGTACGACTGGAAACGGGAACAAAAATAATAATAAAAAAATAGCTTGATTCAATTGAGTGGACGTGTCGAATGTATTATTTCAGGGCAGCATGTTGGCCTCAGACAAACACATTTCATACAAGCATCCTCAAACTTTTTCTTAAAAGGAAACAGGAACAGAAAGATTTAACCTGTAGAACTCGTTAGTCCAAAAATAAAAATACATTTCATTCGTCTTTTAAAAACATTTGCACACAACTCGCTCCAATCACTTTTCATTCATCAGTTCCTCATCGAGCTCCAGTTCAAACACATCCTCCCAACCTAGTCCTCATCCTCCTCCCTCAGATCTTCAAAAAAGGACACGTGAACCCTCATGACAGAACACGAAACCTCCCTGAGCAAACGAAGCAACATCCTGGAGATTCAAAACACCAATCCCGCCCCCAAAAAGCCCACCCAAACTAAATGCACATCATCCCCACAGCCACTCCTGTTCCAACACCCCAAAAGCATTGAGGGTCCGTACACAACGTAGAACAACATGACCTGTCCATCAGAATATTACTCACCCAAAGCCTGAATCCAGACATGGACGTGTGCACAGCGGCTCGCCGACAGCCTCACTGCCTTTCATACACGCACGCACACACACACACAACACTAGCAGTCCAGCTCACAGTCCAAACCCCCTTCCCTTCCCCCCACCGATTTGATAACAGCCTGACCCGGACAAGACGGAGTCGCTCATTACAGCCTGGCTTACTTCTAAAGAATCCTCATTTAAGAGTGGACGATGGTCACGGCTATGCCAGCATCTCAAAACGGTAACTATACTAAGATCATTGGTCACACTAAGTCATCACTGTCCTCAATCATAAGTCGTGCCATGTGTAACGTAATATGTAGAGCTAAATTTCAAGCCACACTACCACAAAGTTGACACTCTTGGGCTCCTGAGCAACATCTTTAATCCTCCCTCAATGGCACAAAATGTTTTTCTGTCTCTTCCCTTATAAGTTCTTTTAACCAAAAGGTGTCTCCTAAATGCTGAAAAAGTAAATGTAAGATGATAAATTACGAGCAATCGAAAGTTAAAGGTCTTGTTAATGGACCAAACAGCTGCAACCATCCTAAAATGACTCTCGCCCCATAATAAGTATTAAATTGATCATTTAATACTTCGAAAACCGTCGCAGTCCTGAATTCAAAACAACATCTGCGTCCATCAAAATCTGCCGTGTGGATTAGAATCTTAATTAGTTAATACACAGCAAATCCATCCGGGCATCCGGATGGAAAAACTCTGCTCCAAACATTAACGTCCGACCCCAGGAACTGGGAAAACGCACGATAATCGGAGAGAGAGAGTGAGAGAGAGAATTTTAGCAGCATAATGCAGAATAATCCGACCTGCTGACAGGTTTCATTTGTTTGTGGCACTGGTCTGATTTTACCCCCCCTTAGCAAAACAAACAAACAAATATAACCACTGTGCATGGTTAATCTGAAGGCTAGTTTAACCAGAATGCATTGGGATATGGATTATTATTATGGTTAAGTTGTTTGAAATGAGGAATTACAATCAGATTTTTATCAGTATTAACAGAAACTCAAACTTGCAGTCATACTGGATCAATTCTTAAAACGTTGACTGGAATTTAGTAAAAACTTTATATCATTATTATTAAGCTTCATGTGCTGAATAACTAAATCTGTGTGTGTAGATCGTTTAAAAAAATACATTTTCAATAAACAAAGTTTGTAAGCAACAGTCATTCTTGTTTGTATGTTCACTATACATATAAATCACACAATAAGGTTTAATAACATTTATTATGTTACATAAATTATATCCATGTCCCGTCATGTAACACAGGGGGGTACCTTCATGTAATCGGACCAGCCGGGTTATTAGGACCAAACGATCCAGATGTGGTCCGATTAACCAGAATCGACTGTATTATGATCATTATTTTTACCAGATTAATTGTATTATATAAAATCATGATCATATTAGAAACACAGTAAAACCAACATTAAACATTAGTTAGTATTAAAATATAGCTGAAATATGCTAGTGTTCTAGTCTCCTCGAGTCGGCCATACACGTATCATATCTGGTCTTCGACTGACTGAAAAGAAACGATACGATAGTAAATACGAGACGACTCCGCGGTTCGCTTCAATAACCGTAATGAAAGCTAAGTGCACTCTCTCCATCAGCGAGAGCCGCCCAGTATAAAAAGTGTAATAACAGTGCTTCTGATTTTAACTGCAAGGTCTCGACATGTTTACTATCATTAACATCGGGGCTGTGGTGAGATGTTTCTAAAGCAGACTCCTTCCACAGTGTCCAGCTGTGTGTGTGTGTGTGTGTGTGTGTGTGTGTGAGAGAGAGAGTGAAAGGTGAGAGTGCAGTGTTGGGTGTCTCGGTGCACATCTGTTCTGAGATGGTGGAAACATCCCCGAGCCGGGATAATTACCATCTTACTCAGCTGGTGGGACGACGAAACCGACCCCCACTTATACAAAACGGCAAGTCAAGAGAAACTAGATTGGTTCTGTAAAGGTAGATAAAAGAAAAAGAATCATTAGTGAATAAATCATTTGAAACGGATCCGCAAAAAAACATTTAGGATTTAAGGTTTGAGGTTCTGATGGTTCAGACTGTAAAAGCCAAATCAACGTCACTACGTCAGAGCCCCTGCATCACTGTGTTTACTTTCAATCTATTTAATATAGCAACTTAATTTAACGACTGTTGTGAAACGTCACACTTCAGTTGAAAAGCACTTTTCTCCTTAAAGGTAAGAACCCCCTCATCATGTGTTTAGCTTACACAAACAAAACCCCAAAGACAAACAGAGCTGGTAATGAAATGACTGAAGTTGAAGAAAGAAAAAAACCCCTACATGTACAGTTCGTAATATTAATGACATGAAAATAAAATCCAGCCACACTAAGGATCAGACACAAGGATGAAGCGACTGGCACTACCCACTCAGCTCATGAGTCAGCAGATGGAAATAAGCCTTGGGCAAATAGATATTAAAATGATTATGAAGTTATGGGTGTCGATTCAGCCCTTGCAAAACATCCTGAAAACCAGGATGAGCTCGAACATTTCAAACATCTTTGTTTAAACAGAGCCGTAACGAAGCTGTTAAAGCCTGAAGGAAATGGAACACGACTAAACTGCATTTACACGTGTCCACTGTGTAATAGTTTCATTTTCAACACATCCATGTAAATACCTCGTTCAGATTAGACAGGATTAAATTAGGCGAGTCTGCAGGCAGCTTCTATTTAACTTACGGACATCAGAAAACACTCCAAAGCTTTAATTTTAATGTCACATTGTACATTTTTGGTCACATTCAGGGTAGTACTGAGTTACTGGGTTACATAAAAACAAATAAAATTCACCAATTCTTTTAAAAGATCCTAAAAATGAAACACAAGTATGGACGATTTTATTTTCTCCACTTCGCATCGATTTAAACATCAGTTAGTGGAAACTAACACCCAGAGAAGTCATGCAAAACATGCAAACTGTACACACACACACACACACACATCTGACCACAGGGTTCGGGGTGATAAAACATGAAGTGCCTAGAGCAGAATGAAAATCGCCACCAAGTCTCTGGTGTGGTAAAAGACTCGACTTTCAAAATTCAATCATTTAATGTCGTAGGTTTATGTGGTGGTCGTAAGCGTAGCCAGAAAAGTAGGTTCTGGTTTCACCAGCGCTTTATCCTTCCCGGGTGACACGGACACACACACTGGGGGAATACACCGAACACCTGAACAGTACAGAGACAAACACACACAAACGACAATTCTCAATCACTCCAACAGACTTTCTTGAACGTCTTTAGACTGCGAGAGAAAACTGGAGTACATGGAGGAAACTCACAGAGACATGAAGGAGAAGGGGAACAATATTTGAAATTTAGGATGTCATTTTGTGTACATTCTTTATGTGCAGCAATTGTTTTCGTACAAGTTTTTGGACTTGCGTTATGTTGTCGTTCTTGTGTATTTAGGGTGGACGGGCTCATGAGCAAAATCAACTGAACCATGGTTGGAAAAAAAGGAGGTTGAAAAGGGCAGCGGGTGTTTGGAGGGGTGTGGAGCAGGCAAATACACCATCATTAAGCACAGTCACGGACCCCCAACAACAGGAACTAACTGGCTACACAAGATCCAAATAAAGGGAGAGAATGCATACATGAATAAAAATAAAGAGTGTGTGTGTGTGTGTGTGTGTGTGTGTTATTTCAAATACATCTTAGCAAAGATGTATTAGGCTGTTCATCTTCGGGTCGTAACAGCCAGAACTTTTACTACAAAGCACTTTTATAATCCATTTGTGGCGTTGTAGTTGGGAAGCTTAATCAAGTGCTGTGGAGAAGCGGCGAGTTTAACCAGCCATTGCCAAATGGAAACTTCTACCACAGGATGAGCCATTTGGAAAATGAAGCATTAAAAGTCGGACGTTAGAAACGCTGCCGTTACAGCGGACTGATCCTGAACGTCACCGTTCTACGATTATTCATACACGGCACTCTGATCTCATAAAAAGGGAGGATGTGGAACTTTTCGCTCCAGAAAGAATCTCAAGCCCATTTTATTTGTATAGCACTTTTTACAACAGACATCGTCTGATAAATCCAACAGCATGAAACCATGATCCCTAAAATGTCGAATACGGTTTGTTTACCCAGCATTGTTGATCTCTACTTTGTAAGAGAATCCAAATGATTCAAGGTGGCTGAACGTCATTGTGACGAGGTTCACTAGACCCTCCAGCTACACAACATCCCAAATACAGCTGTGTGTAAACGTAACGCAAAAGCTTTCTGCTCTAAAATCAACAATCCAGCTCGAACTGATCCACTCGGTGCATGATACTTTATCGTCAGAACAATAGTCGAGCCGGAGCAGCCACCGCGGCACTCGGCTGCGCCGCCTTAAATCACAGCCCAGATCTATTCAGTGCATTCTGCGCCTCTCACATATCAAAGGTCCTCCACAACCCCCAAATAATGCGCTTCCATCCCTTTCAGTCCGACACATTAAAGTGAATCCCACACTCCTGATGATTCTCGCGGTCTTTCAGGCGGCGCGCTGTGTGTGAGAGAGGTTCTGAAGCTCAGGGTCAGCCTCCAGACACGTCCAGAGTGTGTTTATTCAGCTAAGCACTACCATTTACTTTAAAAGCTTTGCTCACATCTTTTCGGGAACATGGACTTTTCTTATGCTCGACCAGCTCATCTGATGGGGGCTAATGACCAGCCTGGGGGGGGGGAGGACTCTGGTGGTTTTAGTTTGCTAAAGATTGTGCTGTACACATTCAATGAAAAGTCTGTGATTTTAAACACTACTTTGAAAAGTGCTCTTTGCTTTAAAAAAAAGCTTGATTTGTGTGATGCTTTTTGTTCCTGTATCCCCAATTGGTTGATCATGAAACCCAATTATGCACAAAGCTTGAGAGGGAGAGAGAAAAAACACTTTCCATCCAGCGAGTTCTTTTATTATGATTATAATTATTTCTAATAATACATTTTCTCCCCTTTTCTAACGATTAAGCCTTCCAACTACCTGACCGATCGTGCCTCCAGCTCCGATCGAGTAGAACGAAGTGCATCTACGCCGCGTCGGAGATGTGCACAGGGCAGCACTGTGCATGGAGAGACACACCCTGATCAATGCGCTCTTTTATTCGTCTATGCACGGACACCATGAATCGACAATTAGAAGTAACGAGTCGTTTTTAGATGAACCCAAAATCAATTCAAGTAAATGAAGGACCATCGAATATTGGCAGTGACCTCAGAGTTGCCAGATACGATATTTTCCAGCACCAGTAAGAATACTTTCATTATTTTGTGTGATTCCTTTTAAAATAACATGGCACCGCCCTTTAACAACTAACAGACACCCACGACGATTATTTTATTGCTTGTAGTTTTCCTGAACAATAAATAAAGCAACAAAAGTGCCCGGTGTCACTTGAAAGTAAATAATAATTTGTTGGTTGGGGCGGTGGCTGTTTAGACAATAAACAACCATCTATTCACAGTCACATTTAAACTTCTGCATACATTTCCTGAACAAATTACAGGTCTGAAACAGTCAGTGTGTGCGTGTGTGTGTGCGCGTATGAAGTAAAATCAATTCAACCTCAACAAATCTTAAAAAACTACTACAAAATACCTGCTGCATGTTTTCGGACTGGTCGAGCATGATGTGCCCAGGACGTGCTTTAAGTGCTACGTAGGCAGAGGCAGAAAATAAACAGTTGGTTCGAGTCACGGTGGAACAGAGAGACTGCCAGCAGTCCCACACACGGCTGTCATTACCGCTGACATCCTGCCACGTGCTGGGTGGGTGGAGGAATCATTCAGAAACTATTAGTGTACCTGGACGCTTGAGAAACCGGTCCGGGGAAAGCGAGTCTGAACCGTAAGAGATGATCATGTCCAGAAACGGAACGGCCAACAGTGACCATCTGCTCAAGGCTAATTCTAATATCATCGTTATGGCAATTACAAGAATAAATTAATTTTAAAAAAATCCTTAAGTAAATCCATTAAGCCTAGTTTGCCTCGAAGACCGATTTACAATTCAAATAATGTCCCATGAATATATTAAATTATTATTACATATTACATATGTATAATTTTAACATAATTAGCATTTTAACGTCATGTTTTAAACGCCAGGTCATATCAGGAAATGATCATTCATCACACACAAGTTTCAAAACAATATACCAGTCACATCAAACACAGTCATGGACAATTTGGTTGTCCACTATGATTAGATAGACAGACAGACAGACAGGAGACAGACAGATGCCACCTTCGGCATACGAAAAAGTGGAAATACAGATTCGAAGATCTTTCATACACGATTAATTATGACTTATAAATATGTGAATTGTGTAGTGAAGAGATCGGACTCACCATTACAAACAGCAACATGCACAGAGAGTTTGGATCGGACTTTTCTCCAGACAAGATTAAATCTGCGGGGCAAATATTTGCCAAAGATGGAACAACCCTGTTTGAGCAGTACACGTCAGTTCATACATCCAAGGAGCCGTAAACCTACATCGTACCAGCACTGGAATTAAGCGTTGGGGGAAGTGCTAGAATACGGGACTAGTAAGTAAATAGACTATCTATCTAACGACCATCTATCTGACTATTACCAGCGTTGCTATACCAGCACTGCTTCTGTACGGCCCTTGAACAAAGCCTTTAACTCTCATGATCCGGCTGCACTGTGTAGCTGTAGCGAGCTTGTTAATACTTCAGCATCGCAACGTAAATCACAACCACACTGCTAGAGGGCGTCGAGTTCCTGAGTGTTCTGTCGCGTTCGTTTTAATGTCGTACGAGGAAGGTCGTTGAGTATTTTAGCTGATCGATATAGAACAATGAAAGGTTTTAAATGTTCGATCATAAATGAGACACCGGCATACGCAGCGTTCGGACACGTCACATACAACGTTCATAGTGCTACGACGGGTAACGTTACAGGGGCCATTACAATCTACCTTGAGTGCTGTCTATATAGATCGGGTTCTATTTAATAATCACGCTACTCGAGACGACATGGTGACGACATCACAGTTCAGAGACGACAGGTGTGTAGTGGGAAATGTTACAAAGGCCGTACAGCCGCACTAAAGTCTTCCTAAAGTCAAAATAGTTGGTTTGTGCTTCTCATTAAAGGAACAGAACGAACTCTGACCTTGAAGTTGTGTGTGTGTGTGAAGGGGGGCTGATGATAATGAACTGCTTTGTGCTTCTTCGAGACAGTGAACACTTTAAAGAAAGATAAAGAGCCACAGGCTTCCTGTTGTTACAGCCACTCGGTTACGCAGATTCCAGACGGCAGCCGTTTCTCGTCTGTCGAGCAGAAGTTGGTTTATTTGTCGGTTTCCAGCGCTAAACGGCGACCGAAGACGGACAGAACAAGAAATCATGCTTGTTGGAACAAACTACACTATACTAAAAGATGCATTTTATCAGCCATGCATGCCAGCTGTTCACAAAACATCAGCATCATATTACATCACACGTGGTCAGCATCAGAGAAGACAGACGAAGCACGACAGCGTCAAATAATTTTTTCATATTATAACATAATAGATTTATTTATGCAACACTGAAGAAGAAAAGACGAGAACGAACATCAGCATGAAGTGCCAAAGATTTTAAACGGAGCCGTGTTAAGCTCTTTTAAAGGCACAAATTGATTGTGAAGGGTGGAGGAAAGCAGTGGAGGAAAGGAGCTAAAGAAGAGGATTTAAAAACCTCAAAGACTTCTGGGTTGGGAAGCATTTTCGGAGTTTGATCTCCCGAGTGTGTTCTAAAAACATAATAAATCTCAGACCGTGCATTTAAAACTTCCTTGATTCTTTTAGGATCTTTGAAAATGTGCATTAAAACCTGAATGTGGAGCTTAAAGGTTAAAAAAAAACGTTCTAGATGTTCATTTGTACTCGTGTTTTCGGACCGGACAGTCCGATCATCTGGTGTGTATTTTGGAGTGGGTTCAGGCGTAAGACCCGGGAACCTCACCTGAACACGGCGCGACTTATATTAGAACGACTCCCCCTGAAGGCGTGTACTAGTAGTGGTAATTCTGATTCCGTTCGTATGAGTAAGTCAGTTAAACGAATCGTTTCAGTCGATTCCTCAGAGTCATTTACGTCGTTCATCTACCGAAGCTTAAATGTACTTAAAACTAAATAAAAACTAAAGACCATTTCTTCGTCACGCTCGTTTCTCTGCAGCTTGTTGACACGTCGACTACATTCTCTCCCCCACGGATTTTCAGAAATTTCGGATTAAATGCGCATCACACTTGTGGAATGTTTTTGGAAACCCTGCCGTCGTGACAACTCGATCGGCAGACTTTTCACTACATGCATGCCGTATCAGTCGAACAAGTTACCTTCCTGACAAAGCTGCCCTATTTATCCAGGCTTAAGCCTGGCGTTTAGAGAACGGGACTTGTGATCCGGAAGGTTCCCGATTCGATTCATAGAGCAACAGCAGGTAGTTACTAAAGTCCTAACTGCTCTCCGGGGCACCGTTGCTAAGGGGGCCGCACACCGCGCAGGGAATATGCACTCACTACTACCGCCCCCTAGTGTAAGGGTTGATATTCTGAGGAAAAATTCACAACACACTTGAATAAATTATCAATACATTCGATACCACATGTTTGGCTTATAAACAACACATATTTATCTCGTTTTTCTTTGTATTGAACAGATTTTACACCCAGGTTGTAGTAAACTGAACACCTTGACTAATGTCACAAAAAAATGCCAGTTTTAAGTTTACATCAGTTCTAAATCTGGTCCAAGTGCATCTTTGGAACGAATTAGCAACACAAATATTTAAGGATGGATTCGAAGAACGTTTAAATAAATTAAAAAACAAATCACTAAGGGAAACGAACTATGACGTCAAAGCCACGTTTACGTCAATATTTACCGTTTAACAAGGATAACAACAAATCCTGAGCACCTCCATGATCCGAGACATGGAACTAACTTGTTAAGCGCGCATTAATCTCATTTAGTGGCGTCATCACACCTCCGTTTCCATGACCGTAAATGAGCACTAATGACTCGTAATTACGCCTAATGACCGAACTACAGTTACACTTTCCGAACAGTCTGCATTCATAAAGCGACACGTGTAAACACACAAGCCGTCATATTGAAAATAAAAGCGTTTAATACACAACCAGACGACTCCAAACTCCAAACATGACTTGGAACGAACGCGCGGGTCGCACTTTTGTTACCAATAGCGACGGCGGGTATGAAGCAGTAAAGTTCGGGGGAAGTTGTATCTTGTGACGTTACTTACGGTTTTACGTTCCTGCACCCCGAACCGTCTCGATGTCGCTCGTGTAACTCGAAAGAAACCCGTTCAGATGAACCTAAACGGACTGCTGTGACCAGTCACTGACCATTTTTTGTTTTGTTCGAAAGCCCCTCGACTCACAGCTCCTTCTTTTTCTTACCCCGCTAACCGCTCCGGTTCAACAGTGACGCCATTCTGATCGACGCGGCTACGAGCAAAGCTGCGTACTTTTATACTAGCGTACTAAACAGTGTGCTAAAGTAGCAAGCGACGCCACCTACAGTCCACACACTCTTGCGTACTCTTTTAAACGGTAGTACGCGCCTTTCGAGACCGTTTCATGAAAAAAAAGAAGTCATTCATGGTGGGAAAGGGGGAAGAAGCGCCCAGTTAAACAAACTGGACGTTTTTATAGTTTACTGGATAAACTCCGTCCTGTTCCTCCACATAATTATAAGTATAAAGTACTTCTAGTTATATATTGATGATGATTTTTACCCTCCAGTTGAAATCGACCCTGGGTCACTCTGTGGATCGTTACCGATCTCAGAGTATTTCGGCAAGTTCATTTTACAGGGTAGGTTGCCAGGTCTTTCCCCAACCCTGTATCTCTACAGGGATCATGTTTCTGTGACTACGGGACAATTTTCACATTTCCGATCAACCTAGTGCATGTTTTTGGACTGTGGGAGGAAACCGAAGTGCCCGGAGGAAACCCACGCTGACACGGGGAGAACATGCAAACTTTCGCACAGAAAGTCCCCAGCCGACCAGGGGATCGAACCCGGGACTTCTCGCTGTGAGGCGTCAGTGCTAACCACTCAGCCACCGTGCCGCCAATATATATATATATATATATTATACATTATACAATTTATTATACAATACAATAAAATCTGCGCTTTATTCGTTATTGTTTCTTTACCCTCGTGAAGATGCTCACTAGTTTATTCATAGCTAGTTACTAAAAGTAACTAAATACACTTACTTTCACTTGTACTTGAGTCTTTAATATTATATTACGTTCGTCTAAAATGTATGCAGTTCCATCTTTAAAGTCGACACCACTTCCAGAACCATCTGTCGTCAAGGTACCGCTATATTAACTGTGTCGCTTGCGATGTGATGTCATGATGAATGCGTATATATTGTGCTTTTGCTTGTTTTATTTTTTTCTGTCCAACCAAGAGCTTGAAATATGCTAAGCTGCTTTTGCAAATCAGCAAACTGTAAGATACCTTATTAAGATGTATTTTGATGCAAGATACTTCACGGAACTGAAGTGATTTATTAAGACGGAGGTAAGAAATCATCCGTTTGTACAGAAGGTGCTGGCAGGGTCGCAATTATTCAGGTTGGGTGTTGATTGCGAAAGTGCATCCATGAAACTGAAGATAGTTTTGCCAAGACTGTTTAGCTAACGGGCCAAATGAAAGAGTGCAAGCCACCCTTCTGTTTGTAACACTTTTTGGCAGTCACGAACCCCCCTCCCTCCCCAACGCCTTCTTTTTTTCCCTTCACTTTTAATCTGGACCACATGAGCTGATAAGTCTGGCCTAAGAGCTGTCATCTCAGAAACAGAGACACCAGTCGTGCCGGCTGTACGCCGAGAGGGGTGTGAATTGTCTGCGTGAAAAGCGTACCGGTCTCGAGCCCGCCCGTAACGCCATTGTAGGACTTTAATGGAAGTTGTCAGCTGAGCGTACGCCGACAGAGATGTTAACCTTCGCAGATAGATGCTGCCTTAAAGACGCATTACGGAGAGATTTCACGTTGTAAAAGAGCCTCATACGTGTCCCAAAAGCAGTAGGCTGAAGTTGCTCCCTCTGCTGGATGCTCTCGGAGAGTGACACGGTACAGCCGTTTGTCTTGGCGTGTACATCCGGCCATACATGTGCCAGCTTGAATAGAGACGGATGACTCGGGCTGTTTTCCGAGGGCTCCAGCTGGTATGTGAACTGGCACGCCGCGGGTTTCGAGAGGCCCGGCTACACTCACGTCGTGCGGTAGGTTTGGTAGCGATGAAAAGGCAATCGTCGTAAAAGACGAATAACCGCAAACAGATTGAGGCAGAGCGGAACCTTGAGGGATTGAGACACATTCTCACTATGGGGGTGGAACAATATGGGAGTGGATCAATAATCGACTGGGTAAACTGGTCTATTGATTCAGATCTCAGATGAACGTGTGCCAAGCGGCCCTCAGTGGATGAGCGTTGAAATTGGGGCTTTAATCTGTTGGTTTTTTCAGTTTGTTTGTTCTTTTTTTTCTATTGACCTGCTTTTATGCGCCATAAAATCGGCATTTACAGCCGCAAGATGATAAAATAATTTAACGGATTCGAGCTGAATCTTCAATGATCGCCTGCGAGTGCGGACGAATGTTCATCTGTTCGTTTTCGACTTGATTTCTGACGATATGAGACACGATGATCGTGCCTTGAAATCTATAAATCAATTCTTTCATTCGTATTTCCCAAACAAATTAGTATCAAGCCACAATTGTACATGAAACTCAAAAAGCCTCGAGCGAACACATTATCGGATTATTTATTCACTCTACGATTTGCATAGAACTTGGCAACCGGCAAGCCATCGCCGTCTTTAAATCACTCGCTGGCTAAAAGGGCTTTGACGTACGTCCGCCCCAGACTGCTCTTTTCTCTTGGCCGAGTCCTATACATTCCCAGCTTTTCTTTTCTCCCGTTTTTCCCCTCCCTCTTTTTTTCCCTCTCTCTCCCTCCCCTCGGTCTTTGTTAGAGGTTTGTGCGCTCCCCCACTCTCGTTCTCCTCCAGTCGAGGCAGGCAGAGTGTGCCGAGCGCTGCTGCCGGAAAGATACAGAATATTCGGATCGAGCGGTTGGACACGCGACGCTCTGTTCTCGTCGTTGGTCGGTCCGGTCGAAGTACCGTCACTACGAGTGTCCTCGGTTTCTGCTCTTTAAGTCGGTCCGTTCTCAAAGGGGCTTCACTGACGGGAGGTCTGTAGTGACAGCTGATAATTGTAGTACCTGCTGGGAGGTATTCTGATACGAAGAGTGCCTGTCAGAAGGGATCCTCGGACCGGAGACGAGCACTCGCTCTGAAGGATCCACAACCGGATTTCAGCCTGGCATGTAAAAGGAACTCAAAAATAATAGAAACGACAAAAGGAAAATCGGATTAAAGGGAAGTGTCACTCAGGAATTTCTGAATATAAACTTCTTAAACTGAAGCTACACTTGGATTCTCATCGGTTCGTCTTCACGTCTTCCAGAGATTGTAAAGCTGGTCCAGTCTGCGTTTCTTTCTTTTTTTTTTTTTAATTGTTCTTTCCCGATCCGGGCAGCTCTGCTTGCCAGACCAGCTGTGCTCCCACTCAGTGGGAGTGAGAGTGTTTTATATCAAGCGTGGGAGGGTGTGTTGATTCTGTGTATGCCTGCCTGGATCGAGTAGCGCCAGCCAGATGCGACACGTGCCACACCGGGCTCGACCTGGCATCGCTTCTTTACCATCCATCACAGGCAGGCGGCGTGACATTTCGGAATGTGATTGAATGACAGCACGGAAGGAATCAGCTTCACTCGCCTCCGGTTCCTCGCTTCGGAACTTTTAGTTTTAAGATTTTTTTTTTATTAACGACGTCTTTAAAGATCTAAAGACTCAAACAATCTTGCTTCTCAGCTTCATGACTGAATTTTAGGGAGTTAAGATGTTCGTGGAAATACAAACCAGGACCGTTTCTGGTCTGGATTATTAAACCATGCGCCGGTTGGATTCTACTTCGTCTCATCAGCGTTTCTGTGGACGACAGATTCCGTCGATTGTTTCCAGTCTCTCCAACCGGGACCGGACTTTGTTGTTTTGATATTCTGCCCCTGAGGTGTCCTTTACATTCTCAGCGTGGCGTACTCAGGGGGAAGCGTGGACTGGAGCATGACCAGCTGTCACTACTCGACGCCGCGGCCGGAGCGGGACCGCATGTACCAGCACAAAGTCTCGCTCGTGGTGCGCTACTTCATGATCCCTTGCAACATCTGTCTCATACTTCTGGCCACGTCTACGCTGGGCTTTGCCGTGCTCCTCTTCCTCAACAACTGTAGGTTCTCAACAGTGTAGCTCCTTGAGGTGTTTTGTTTTTATGGTTTGTTGTGGCTTTCTGAACTCGCTTTAGCTCATGGATGCATTAATCGTATTACCTTGTGTGTGTGTGTGTGTGTGTGTGTGTTTGTGTGTGTGCCCACATAATTCCACTTCAGTCTGAGCATATCCTGATAAATGGACGACTCGATATGGATCGATCACATTTGAAAGGCAATCCCTAATGCCCTAAGTAGAATGTAGTGCCCGACACAGATAAACTGACCTCATCTTCTAAAGTGCCTCAGACATCGTCTATGAACGGGTGGGGGTTGGGGGGTTGCGTTGAGGAGGGGATCGGACGTTGTGCTGGTGGCATCCAGACACGAAGCCGTGGCATTTACTTTACACAACAGGATAAAATGGGCAGATTAAATGCCTTGGGTGGCAGAAGCCCTGGCATTAGTGTCAGCACTCGCTGGAGTGAATTGTACGAACGAGTTGCCTGAGGCGGTGTCTGCTGGCACCCTCGAGTGTCTGCTAGTACTCCTTTGTAGGAAGGTGTTTGCAACGGCAGTTTGCTTGTTTACCCAGGTGTCACCTCTCTTCTCATGTTGAGAGCTTAATAGACGTTTGTATTCATTATTACCATCATTATACAACACGGCGTGTCGTGCCAACACACATTATGGGCACGCTAACAGGTCGGGACGCACACCGCTCAGATATCCTCGTCTAGTGGAGGTCTGATGAATGAGCGCGAGGGTGCGTGGGGGGGTGAGCGGTGGGTATTTTTGCCTTAAAGTAGCATCATTTCTCACCGGGGTTGTCCGAAGTCAACCAACAGCACGGCTACCAGTGTGTAATACATTCATTTTATTATTTTGTTTTCTTGTTTGGGCTGCTGCTGTTAGGAATCCCCACATCGCCATGTTTTATACCCGATTCCCTTCCAGATGTAACACTGGAACCCTGGAGCCCTAGACAACCTTAGAACCCTAGACAACGCTAGAACCCTAGAACCTAGTACCATAGACAACACTAGAACCCTAGACAAACCTAGAAACTGGAACCCTAGACAACCCTAGAACTTTGAAGCCCTAGGCAATCATTGAACCTTAGGCAATCCTAGAACCTAGTACCCTAGACAACACTAGAACCCTTGACAAACCTAGAACACTAGAACCTAGTACCCTAGACATCCCTAGAACCTACTACCCTAGACAACACTAGAATTCTAAACAAACCTAGAAACTGGAATTCTAGGCAACTCTAGAAACTAGAACCCTAAACAATCGTAAAAACTAGAACCCTAGACAACACTAGAACCCTAGTCAACACTAGAACCCTAGACAACCCTAGAAACTGGAACTCTAGACAACCCTAGAACCCTAGACAACACTAGAACCCTAGACAAACCTAGAAACTGGAACCCTATACAACCCTAGAACCCTGAAGCCCTAGACAATCTTTGAACCTTAGACAACCCTAGAACCTAGTACCCTAGACAACACTAGAACCCGAGACAAACCTAGAACACTAGAACCTAGTACCCTAGACAACCCTGGAACCTACTACCCTTGACAACACTAGAATTCTAAACAAACCTAGAAACTGGAATTCTAGGCAACTCTAGAAACTAGAACCCTAAACAACCGTAAAAACTATAACCCTAGACAACCTTAGAACCCTAGAGAACCCTAGAACCCTAGAGCCTTAGACAACCACAGAAACTAGAACCTCAGACAACCCTAGAACCCCAGAGCCTTAGATAACCGAAGAAATTTGTCTAGCTTCATGATCTAATGAGTTATCAGCAGAGGTTTTAGGTTCGAATCCTAGCTGTGCTGTTGGTGTTGGCAATCATTTCTTGGCATGACCGTTGCTGTACTCATGACCTCTGTCGCTGGCTGGTGGAGGGACTGTATGAGGTAGAGCTTCATTACCAGATTGCAATATGTCATTCCATTTGTAAAATGAAAAGTGCTTTACGACTTCGGAGACGCTCACAAGTCACGGATCTTCTCGGACTCGGTAGACGGCCGCAAACGCAGGAACGCTACAACTGAGCGTTTGGGGTGAAATAATGGTGTTTAAAAATAAAATGTAAAGTAGAGTAAAAAGAAAAGAATTTAAAGGGCGCTTCTGTCAATTTGGGAGAAAAACGTTCTCCCCTCTCACAGCGAAAAAGTGCTCAAACGTGAAGTTCATTCATAAAAGCCACGTTGTGTGACCGACCCAATCTGTTCCAGACAGATATATATATAAATGTAGATACATGGGCTTTTAGAATAGCCCTGTCGCATGCGTCCGTGTCCGCACGGGTTTACTGCGGCTACTCCGGTTTCCTCCCACATTCCAAAAACATGCACTATGCTCATTAGAGATGTTGAATGATCCTGTAGATACACAAGATCCTAGTAGCGCTTCGGGGGGCGACCTGCCACCTACTCCGTTAAAACACTGGCTAAGATACTATGGAACAGTAGCTGTCGACAGAGCATCCAAGAGTCGGATACGACAGGAAAATGGGTTGAAACAAACAAAAAATACAGATATATTAGATCTCTAGTGTAGTATATATATATATATTAGTGGTGGGACTCGATTAAAAATTTTAATCGAGTTAATTACAGGGTCTGTAATTAATTAAT
>JAOTRQ010000011.1:1194793-1221753 GCA_028565875.1 Hoplisoma paleatum | reverse complement strand
CTCTGTAATTAATGGATTGCTATTTTGCACCATGCTTTATTGTGGGGAGGTGATCGCTAGTTAGCCAACTAGATGTGGCGCATGTCGTGTCGATGGGCAGGTCAATGCTTTTAGGGTGCTTTCCATCCACATGAAATAGCTTTTAGACTCCTGGGAAAGGCTGAGGTCAAATGATTAAGGGTGGATAACAGAAACATAGTTTGGACCACAGGGCAAGCGTATATTTCACTAAACCATTCAGGAGCCGTTTTCGTTTTCTTTTCTTTGTGTGTGTGTGTGTGTGTGTGTGTGTGCGTGCGTGCGTGCGTGTGTGTGTGTGTGTGTGAACATTTAATTCACTTCTAGCAGATGAATTTTGCTCGTCTAGCGTTTCTGCAGTGCATCGTGGCTAATTCGATATTTAAAACTATTTTATCCTAACAAGCATATAGAGCTACACTCATGTACAGTTATAGACAGAGGTGGAAAGGGAATAAAAAATTTATACTTAAGTAACCCCCAAGGTTTTTGTTTTCTTTTCAGTGTTGCCACACTTCATTGTGTGTTTGTTTCGCTTTTTTCCATGTTAAAATACCTCACACAAAGCAAACAGGTTGTAAAAACAATTTTTAAAGGTACGAGTATTGAATTACAGTATAATGTGATTAACTGTAATTCATTACTGCCAGTAATTAAAAACTGTTATTTTGTTTTAGTGCTAGTACAATAATCAACCCCTGTATACAACCTGGCGCTAGGGCGTAGTCTCCGTTTTCTTTTTTATTTCAGTTGGGGTGGATTGAAATGCATTCCCTTTACCCTTTAAAGATTATTGCATGCTCCTTATTTTCTTCCTTGCTCCTCTAAGCCCTGAATCTCTGGAGAACCCATCTGACCAGAGGTGAGTCCTCCTGTCTGAACTGCAAGTCCTGGCATGCTGCCCTCCCCGAACCTCCACATGGGCTGAAGGCCTCGGCTTTTCAATCAATGCAGCACATTTCTCAGCTTTTATTGAAGAAAGAAATGAGAAAATTGATACTTCTGTGTAGAGAGAGCTGTAGTGTCACCATGTTTAATGTTGAGTGATGTACTGCCCCCTACGGGTGGTTATGTGGATAGCCCTTGAACTGTTTCAGTTGGTGAAATACAATGAACATTAAGCCACAATCCATTGCACAAGCTACACTTAAAACCAGTCCCTGTTAACTCATAGCAATGATCTTAAAGATGGACCTGACATTTTAACGTCGCTTACAGTAAGCTCGGGGTTGATCCCAATCATGATGAGAGAGAGGGGGTCGTTTGGTTCACCAAAGAACCCCAGAGCTTTGGCTGCCAGCCCTGTGGTGGGTATATATCCGATAGAACGGGTCCAGTCAGCACACTGTACGTGTCTCATTAGGGAGGAATTCAATTACACCAAATAATTATGTGACTATTCCATCATGACCTCGTCTTACACAATTTGCATAATGAAATTTTGCCTTTTAATTAAACAACTGGAACTCTGTCATTATTTTCAGTTGTACGAGTTCTTCTCAAGATGCCTGCCGATATAGAAGTTTTACATGCTTGTAACGGTGTGGTAGATGAGAGCTGGGGAAAAGAAAAAAACATGGCCTGGTTTCTCACCACTTCTCTGCTTCAGAGATTTGATTAATATGAACTGTCACTTAGCCTCGGGATACAGTCATACACGCTGCTCCTCCAGAGAAGAGACGCTGCTGGTTCCTCACTTTTAAGATGACATGCAGTGGCTGACTTTGGACTCTTGTTTCTCTCCGTGAGGTTAGGACATTCCACAAAAAGAGTTTTGTGTTTACTGAAGGCAACCTTTGGATTTCTGCTATTAATATAATGATTTACTTATAGTACGTCTTTATGACATCAAACGAAAGAAAGAAAGAAACATCCGTGGCCAGTACAGAGCCAAAATCTCCTTCCTTTTGAACAGGTTTGAAATGGACTGGAATATAAATTATGGCATCTTCTTTTACTAGCCACCTTGTCCAACCATGTAAATGACTAAATAGAGACAAATTTTCACAGATATGTCCATTGCTCTTTCCGTATTTATGAGTATTTATTTTTTAATTCGATATTGTTTTTGTTTTCTGTATACAAAAGGATATGGTATTTGACATGGAGGCAAGTTGTGCCATCTCATGTTTTTAGTATAATCTAGTAAAATGGCTTTGATGACTTATTTGATTCCATTCTACTGAGGTAACTGCCTGTGCAAGCAAGGTGGCTCCAAATGCATTTGGCCATATAGTGTACGTTCCTCTCAAGAGGGAGGCAGTTTGAACATATTTGATGTCGTACCCCTAATTGTACAGCCTTGGGTTGTTTAGTTCTGTCCCTGTGCCTGTACATCACATGATACGACAGGATTACCACCACACCAAGCTTGTCTTTAAATGTATAAGAATATGCTGGCGCAAACACACTAGCGTCAAGATTCCAAACTATTCGGTTTGATCACGTCTGGTTTGCAAGAAGCCATATAGCAGGCGTAACTGGCCGGGGCTGCAGCAGACATGCTAGGGTTTGCTAGAGCTGGACGACTGTAATATGTGTTTGAGTCATATTGATTTTGCTAAATTGGGGCGATGAAGCGAGAAACTGCGCAAATCAAAAAGGATTTTTAGAAGAAATTTTTTTTTATAAATGATTAGTACTCTGTTGGTGGAATGTCTTTGTTAAACTTGCAAAAATCTTGCAAAAAGCTCCATCTGCGAGGAACAGTGGTCATTATCAAAGTCTCACGATTTTGGTGGTGTTTCAGAGCAGCAGTGAGTCTTTCACTCCTGTGGTGTGAAGATTCACGTCTTCTCACCACCTGCTCTCATATTTCTGTCTCTTTGCTGTCTTTGTTTTCATACTTTCGACTCTAAACCTCTTTTCATGTTTTGTTATGTCGTCTGGTATCGAGTTGTGTTTAGTCTGGTGTCCTGTGTGTGTGTGTGTGTGTTGTTGTTGCTTTGTGTTTGTGTTACCCGTGTGATCAAACACAGTTAATTACACCTGTTTGACTGGTGCTCGTATTCTCATGTTATTGGCTCTGCAAAAAAAAAACTGGCAAGCTGTTCCCTCCATCACGAGAAACAAGAGTATTTGAGATAACAAATGGAGGTTGGATGGTGAAGTGTTGTGGTGAACTAATCCCTGCTGGCCAGTCTCCAGCTCCTCTTGCCTCCAGCTTCGAACCTGGTATGGTCATCCCACGGGAAAAGAGGTGTTTGCTCATCATCATGGTCAATTCAACAACCTCTCTGTCTACACAGTGATGCATTCACTAGCGGTGAACCGCGGTGCACGATAAACTTTTATTATTTAAAAAAATAACAAAAAGAGATAGTGAACTAGTGTGTCATAAGTGCTATCTGTCGCATGAATATGCCATGCGTTCCCCCTCCCACGATGTGCCCTAGTTTACTGATGAACCGTGAAGACCCCTCAGGATTTCACCCCCTCCAAAATCTGCTCTCTCACACACTCATTTATTAGCCGAGGATTTCGTATGTAAACAGCAGGTAAAGCTTATCAGGTTTTGCCTTATTATCAGCAGGACCTTAAGAGGACCTTATCAGCATTCGAACACCAGGTTTTTACATAAGTTGTGCAAGGGTAGTTAAAGAGATCAAGCCTGTTACCAAATTATCTTAACCAATTACTTTAGGATTTTTTTTAATCCACAAGTAAGCAATTTTAAAAGTCTAATTAACCTGTTATTGAAGAGTGGCTATTAATGTTAATTGAAGAATATGTATAACAAATGAAAACATGTTTGCACATCCGACCTGAGGTTTCATATAAACCGTATCGAACCTCAGATCTGCCATCTGGCTGGGCTGGGAGGTTGTATGAACAATGATTGGCTGTTGTTTATAGAACAGGTCAAGCTGGATCGCACTAACTGAAGCTGTGGGGGAAAAAACACCACTTTGATTGCCGGGTTTTCTGGGTGAAGTTTGCATGTGCTCCCTGTATCCATGTGGGTTTTCTTACAGGTACTCTGGTTTCTTATCACAGTCCAAAAACATGCCGTCATGGTAATTGGAGATACTATAATTGTCCTGTGTGTGTGTTATGTCCCACCGTGACTCTAAATATGATTGCTGTGGTAACATAAGATGATGGATGGATATATAAATAGATAGATGGATTGATGGATGGACCACTTCAAAAGTTTCTTTAGTGTTTAATTTATGAGGATGTATGTGATTAAAATGAGCAAGATGTCTTGTTTTATTCTATTAAGTAGAATATGACAGAATTCTTCTTAGAGAATTAAACAACACAGGTTATTTTGGTCAAGTACATACGCATAAATTACACCAAAGTGGTCTGTTTTATTTCCCCATGGCTGTATATTATGCATTACTTCGTTTTAGTTTGTGAAATATTAACAGACACTCAGTGTTGGCTAAATATACATGAAACAAATTGTCAGGTTTCACACTTTCGGGCTTTGTGTTTGACCAGAATTAGTTATGATGTTTTATTCTCTCTTGATTCTTATTACAGTTTAGAGAATAGAACCATTTTGGTCATTTTGTAAAAGTTAAGACTGATCATTTTGATCTGGTCGCTTATTTTTATTCAGGATTGTATGCTTGAATAGAGATAATTGGCTCTATATAACGTGGCTCTATATTTAGATATGTAATATAGACCTAAAGAAGATTTGTCAAATGAAATGAAGATTTTATGATTTTAAGTGTTTCTTGCCTTGTGTTTGAATATGTGCATCATATTTACTTACATTTAATACGAGTGTTAAATAATTTCTGCTTACTTGTGATGTCGTAGTTTGCCTGTCGGGTAATAAAAAAATTATGCAATAAAGTAATAAAAAATGTTTTCTCCTGCTGTACACGTGCCCCCAAATTAAGACAAGAACACTGGTACAAGAGCATACACTTTATAATTATAACACAGCTCATCTTTTTTAATATTCCTTTTAGTGAGAAAGCATTGCTCGTGAACAAGTTTGAGCTGAGCATTAAAACCGAGGCCACTCATGGTCTCATCCTGTGGAGCGGCAAGGGTGTGGAGCGTTCTGACTACATCGCCCTGGCCATCGTGGACGGTCGTGTCCAGATGACTTATGACCTCGGTTCCAAGCCCGTCATCCTGAGATCCTCGGTCAGGGTTAACACCAATCGATGGATACGTATTAAAGCCAGCAGGTAGGCGGCAGCTCCTTCTGTCCACCGTCTGTCTTCTGGAGAGCCATCGATACATTTTGATAAGTGTCAACATTGTGCAATATGTGACCTTTTGTTTTTCTCCTTGTGTTTGATCAGAGCACTTAGAGATGGCTCTCTACAGGTGGGTAATGAGGCTGCCGTGACTGGATCCTCACCGCTGGCGGCTACACAGCTGGACACAGATGGTGCCCTTTGGCTAGGTAAGACATCTCTACATTTCATCATATGCTTCTACGAGCTCGGTCTTTCCATGTAGTGTACCACATATGAAATAACTTCACAATTAAATTAAAATTTCAACATGTCAACAAACTATATTCACAATAAATAAATAAAAACTTAAACGTATTAAATGTAGAACTGTGTTTTTACATTGTTAGGTTTTCTGGAACATTAATGAAGTTTAATATGAACATACAGTTCCTAATCAAATCTAAATATGTGCTAATACATTTCGATCATGTATCTTTAATCAGTAGTTTAGGATGGTTAGGTGGATGGGTTTAGTTTTAAGACATGTATCAAACTCAAGGCCCACAACGTCTTTAAAAAATGTATAAATGACTTAATGAAGATGACAGTGTTTCCATATCAACATTTAACGGTGATGGTTTTTCAACAAGTGAAAACAAAAAATATACAAATAATCCCAAAATGTACAAGTTAAGAAATGTGATGCATAACGAAGGTGTTATGGTGAAACTAATAATTAAAACATTTATGTTTTGGGGTTTGGAGGCAGAATTGTTAAGATAAGCCTTTTATTATGGCTTGGTTGGTGATGAAGGAGCACAATGTCTATATGGATTTAATATATAAAAACAGTATATAATGTATAAATTTTCCAAGAAATTGAAAGGTAGACGTTTAATTCAAGTACAACCATAACGTGACCTATGGAAATGAATTTAACACCCCTGGTCTTGAACTATCAAGATGTGTAAATGTAGATGAGGTTTTATATTAGATTTCCAATTAAAATGTATACACTATTAATTCTTTTAATTACATATTTAAAGACTTTATTACATTTGTAACACACTACACTGACATAAGAAGGGCCTTGTAGTAAAGGTACCAGACTAGTAATCAAAAGCAAGACCCTTAACCTTCATGTGCTTAGCCAAAATATACAACCGCAGTACCATGACTGGCTTTGGATAAACGTTCATATAATATACAATATCCAGAGATCATTTACCATCTGGCTGCGACCGGTACAGAACTATGGAGCCAGCTTCTGGTGACCTTTGAACCTGCCAGTAAAGTTCGTTTAATAGTTCATACATTGATTATATTTTATTATGACGACATAATATAAAGCCATACATAGGGAAGGCAGAATAAACTGAATAAAAATAAGGTGATATAGAACAGGGGACGAAGACTGGTGTATTATGAAGTAGCTGAAACCCGCACCGAGACCATAATCATTTGAAGTTTTTCACCGAAGCACTCAGGGGAGTAAAAGCTCACTAAACTTTGAGGGAAACGCTTCAATGATTCATCTGAACTTTAATTTCTAGACCGAGTACGGACTGAGTGAGAGATTGTAGCTTCTGATTATTTTGGACTGTTGTTTCAGGCCGTTTACTGAATAACAATGTTGTATTGTTATCTCTCGATGTCAGTACTGCTTCATTGTTTGCTTTCCATCTAGCCGGGACATTATCACGGGGGGAGATTTATTAAAAATGAATGACTGAGACTGGATGCACATCAGTAAATAACCTGGGTGTAATGCAGACATTTATTCTATAGATAATGCTCAAGCTCGGGGGTGCTAAGTATGTCTCTCTCTCTCTCTCTCTCTCTCTCTCTCTCTCTCTCTTTTTCACTCACGCATGGTGTGTGACCCATTTAAATGACTACTAAAGACTGACAGAATTGGTTGATGGCGAAAAACATTGAAATCATGCTAGATTCTTGTTTGAGCATTAAAGGTCTGACATCCCTGCTGTATAGCGGTGAAACAGGTGCTTCTTCTCCCCTGCAGCCAGAAATAATTACCCTCCAGCAACCTGCACATCAAGAGCCTCAATTTAAACCTTTTTTCTCCATAGCTGATTACTTATTTACTCATTCGGCTTTGCATTGCATAAAATTAGCCTCGTTGATTCTCCTCTTCCAGAGCGGAGTGCACAAGGCGGCTAAAATGGCAGGAAGAGAAAAGAAAAGGGATTCGACGTGAACAAAAAGATCTTTTGTCGAATATGTGGATTCATATCAACAGACATGTTGTCTGTGATAGAATAAAGAATGTAGGTTTAAAAGCTGAGAGGTTTGGGAGAAATTGAAGAGCTTTCGTAGTCTCAGGGTGTCAGAACACATTCTCAAATCCCGCTGTGTTTGATCTTCATGTTATACGCTTCTCTGTATTAGTTCTCACTCCTGTTTGCTCTCCTCCCCAACTCGAACGTTCAATTGTTTACCATGATTCTGTCTTTTTATTTGCACAGAACCTGTTAGCATGTTTATCTGTATTGTGCAGGCAAGTAACCCCAAATTTACCCTTGCACAACGGTCCAAAATGAATCAAGTATATTCCATAACTACAAAAATATGGAAAGATTCTGATGATATCTGGTAGCTAGGTTGTCAATCAGATCAAAATCAAGGTTTATTCATCACATACAGTCATAGATGGTAAAACTGACCAACCAACAACATAATAAAAAGACTTACATGCTTATAAAAATTCAGCAGCTCAACCTGGCATCCGGTCATTTTTCACACTGGACCATGTTCTCTGTTATAAATGCAGTATATAATAATTACAGTGTGTCATCTTATTTACATGCATACATTCAGTAGAGCAGTTCACACATGGAGATGCATTCTACAGAACCACGCAAGTCCTCAAGCCACTCTTTAACAAGAGATATTTAAACTGGGTTTCTGAAAACAAAAAGAGAAACACACATAAGATGAGACTGGTGAGACTCAAGGATGCTAATTATTAAACTGCAATGTAAAATCCGTGAGGGAAAACCTGAAGCGTCAAGTATGAACCCTCAAACTCAGATCCGAGCTGTGCACGTGTACTCACTGCTGCCACCTAGTGTGTCTTCAATGGTGTGTGTAAATGTGCGTTTCACTGCATGGATTGGGTTAAATGCACAGTGGTGAAAAATGCACAGGCTGTTTTTTTTATATTTTGTTGAAACAGTGATACAGCACATATATGAGTTTTTTTTAAAGAATACAACTGTTCAACAAAATAAAAACAATAATTGACAATATAAACAAAATTGACAATATAGGTTTCGAGTAACTACAATATTAAAAGATAGATTGAAGGATTTGAGATGAATAATGGTAGTGTTGTATTTGTAGGACATTTTAATGGTATTTTATTTATTGTTTTAATTAATTACTGAAAGTTTTGAGATTGAAACAGCAGAACAGCAGGTTTATGAATTAGTATGAATATTCGATTTGTATGATATGATTAGTATGAATAGATAATCCTTGTGGTTTGGATTCTTCCTCAACAACAATCATTTTGCATCTGATACTAAGAACTCAAAAGGTGAAAGGGATCATTATAATTAAACTTTCGTTTAATTACATTTGCAATGCAGCGATTACAGAACTGTATGTTGTTGCATAGTCTTGCCGAAAGTAAATAGACAAGCTCACATTAAAGATGAAATATTGTAATTATCCTGATCCTCTTTTCCTTATCCATCGTTTGTTTTTAGGAGGCCTTGAGGATTTGGCCGTGGCACGCCGCTTGCCCAAAGCTTACAGCACAGGTTTCTTAGGCTGCATCAAAGATGTGATCGTGGACGGGGTGGATCTGCATCTAGTGGAGGATGCCTTAAACAGCCCTAAAATATTACACTGTTCAGCCAAATAGCCTGGCAACCCCGACACCTCCCTCCCTCATAACGACATGTCTACTGCTGTAATTATTTTCTATTTTTGTATAATGTTCATTGCTTTTTATATCGGAGAGATGACATTGTTTTCGTTTTGTTGTCACGACATATATTTGGTTTTTAATCTGTTTTTAGTCTCCATCCGTAATCTCAAACAGCAGTTTTACATGGCATCACAAGACAAGAACGTCACGTATTACGTTTCCGCTGTTGTTCTTAGAGCACGAAAAAAACATCGTCTCAGCCCATTACTTGAAATGGTGAATAACGTAGGTGCTGTTTGCCCTCTCGATTGCCTTCTATTGGTGCCATAATTTGGAAGCTGTAGTACAGCTTCCGTGTACATTCCACTGAGCCGACGCTGCAGCTGGTTATGCTAATGCTAACTACAAATAAGCATGTTCAACCTTGCTTTTTCGACAATGGACTGCCACTGTTGACTACGCTAAGCAAGACCTGTCTAATGTTAACTGGGATGCCTATTTTTGCTCGTAATGTTTGAATCCTCTAGCTAACACAAACCTATTAGCATCCGTAACGGACTAAACTGTTAGGAACTGAAACATGAAACATGAGATTGTACAGTAAAATATGAGACTATGAATATTTTTGTCAAGAATCGGTCTCATTTTCTGTGCACTGCTTTTAACTACACAGATTGATTACCACGTTTTTTTCTGCATGCTGATTTTTAAAAGTCAATAAATTCATTTTGCTTTTGGTTTCTTGATTTTTCCGTTCAGGAATCATGGAGATGTAACGCTTGTGATGTGATGCTCATATTCTGATTTCACTCTTTATTATAGTCGTAGTTTTTTTTTTTTTTTTTAAACATTGTTTGCTCTGATTTACCATTCATCGTGTGTGAGTGTTAGTTCATCGATCGTGTGCTGTGGATGGACTGGGGACTGGATGGACATTTGGTTGTTACAGTGGTCTGCCATGGTGAGGCGCTGTTGCACAAGAAGATTGTGGAACCTGGCAGAAATCATACCAGCCTGGATGCAAGAACAGTGACTGGAATATCATTACAGGCATTAGGTCCTGAAATCCTGAACTGAAGAGCTTTTGCAGGACTTCTTTTGTCACTTTAGTCGGCACTTGCATTTAAAAAAAAGGGGGTCTAGGCGCTTGCACTGATGTCTAGACGCTTGTGATTTATTACTGTGGTCTGAAATCAGCCATGTAAATAAGCAAAAGTATCAAAAACAATAACAAATGAAATATTAACAATAATTATAATAACACTAATAATAATGCATGGGTTTGTTATAACTAATGATTTTTGTAACATGTTCGAAGAGAAACGTAATGCAATTGTTTGTACTGCTGAACATTGTAAGAAATACTTTAGTTTCAATACAAGATCAAAATCTAAGTTTCGATAATCAACGGTTTAAGAAAAAGTATGCCTGTTAATAGATATGTTATTCTTTGTGGAAAGAAATCTATATTTCATGTTCATTTATGTTTTTCTTTTTTAAGCAGTGAGACAACCATTTTTGTATAGCCCAGGTATTATCATGTCATCTCATGTAAATCAGAACTGTGCATCTGTGGATCTTTTGTTTTAGTATTATACACTGGAATTGAGTTCAAGTTTGTCTATTCACTACATATATTCTGTTTTAGGGTGTGCAGGGAAGCATTTATTCGTTTATAAATTGATTTTCCCATGTCGGGACTTTTAATATTCCAATCTAAAATCATCACTCTGTGTCTACATCTATTAGTATCATGTACTACCCATACAGTTTTGTATCCTTTTAATGTCAGGTCTTGTTTGTTACACTTTTACTTTCAATCATGTCAAATGGCAGTGTTGGGTCCTCCTGTACGCTTGGGGGCGCTGAAAGGACGGAGTGCAGGTTGCACACAGACATCCAGAATGGATGAAACTGTCTGAGAAATGCCTTAAACCCATCTTCACTTCATAGTGACAGAGTCCATGTTTATACATTCTGTGCTTTCACTACTAGAGTTTTAGCCATCATCAACATGTACAATAATTCACAGATATTAATAATTGTATTAATATTGTCCAAGAGAATATTCCAGAATGCCTCAAACTATTCGTTTCAGGCTCTACATATATAATATTTACTGTATAAATGCTATTTTCAATATCTTATTTATGTGGATTCCATTCCTGGCCTTTGTAAACTACTGTTTTGAGTGACTATAGCTGATGACTGTAACTCAGAATGAGAGTGGCATGACATTCCCATTACTAACTTGATTACCTGTGTCTTGTGTTCCAACCACCATGAAATAAAGTGTAAAACAGACTGATCTGCCCTTGTTAAATGCGTGTAGCATTCTTTTAGAATCCACTGTGTTAGTGAATCTGCGATGCGTAATGAAAATTTAAATTCAAGTGTAGTATTGTCACCTCACAACAAGATGGTTCTGGGTTCAATCCCCAAGGATCTATCTGCACACGGTTAATCGGAGACACAGAAGTGTCCTGAAGTTAGCATATCTAGCCACCATGTATAAACCTGTGGACTCTGATGTCAGTCCAAGGCCTGGATAAATAAGGATGGTTTGAGTTGTAAATCAGATCTCAAAACAATCTTCTTATTGTAATGTATTTGTAGAAAGGCAATGTAATGAGAAATGAATTCGAATGCTAGAAACTAACGTAGCTTACATTTGAAATAAATAGCTCAGACAGAACTGCTGATTGGCTAGACTAAATTATAATGTTGTGGTGGTCAGAGCTGTCAAGTATTGTGCTACATTTATAGAATAAACTGTTAAAGGTAACAGTAAGTTTATACTCTTTACTGATACAACGGAAAAACTGAATCAACCTTTTATGTCACTTTTATAACTACTTTATAACCAGTAATAAGTTTTTTTTTCCGTTTGCATGATCCTATAAGCAATGTAAAAGTGTTAAACTTCCACAGAATTTAATATGCAAGCATTTTTTTAAAAGGAGATTGAACTTGTGACCATGTATGTGTGTATACTTGGTCGTTTAGGTAGCTGAATGGAAAGTTAAACTATAAACCAAGTGCATGTATGAAAGTTCAATTGTAGTACAAATCTGTAGGCTCACGGAAAACGTTATAGTAATACATGCAATAGAAAACGAGTTATAAGTATTAGTACATTTGCAAAGTGTACTCAGGAGGCCAAAGTTCATTTTTGAATCATGCAAAATCTAAAATTACATAAAACACAACAAGGCGAGTTCAGTGTTTGGAATTTATTCATATCGAAGAGCTGAAGGAAAAATGTGTTTGATTCCTCAGGATGAGAAATAAGGATAAAATTATCTGTCTCTGTATGAGCAAAACCTCTATCTGTGTTGTTGTGGCTCCCGCTAGAGTAATAAAGGGGCCTTTTACAGCTCATAACAAGGCCTCAGCTGTCTGGGCACGTCAGTGCCTCTGTGGCTTCCATTGTTTGTGTCCATGTTTTTTTTTTTTTTTTAGTTTTGAGCTCCTTAGGCGAAGTCACAGACACATCCTGACTGCTGGGGTCTGGCCTTCCCCCCATCCAATCCATGCCAGTGCATTCCCTACTGCATCACAACTGTCTTTATAAAGGACATGGCTGTAGCTATAGTGTTCAGTTTGCCATTTTTATTTCGTTGGTGTTGCAGAACATCATTCCCAGGAAAGATTAACCTCGGTGACGTTAGTCCAGCCACGGCATCACTTTAGGCTCACAGGTGGCTTCTTTTGTCCACAGCTACAACCTACAAATTGCAATACGGAGGGATCCATGTGCTATATCTCATTGTTTGCACTGTTACATACTGTACAAGGTAGTATTACTGTAGACCAGTAATAACAAACTACTGAAAATCAAAATTATACATGGGAGAGTAGTAATTACATTTGTTCTGTATTTCTTATTTGTCGTGACTTTTTTCAGTTAAAATGGGAGTGTAATTATTTGTACTAAAGCTGTTTTGAGGCTTAGGAGAACCAGAACTAATGCTTGAATGACTAGTAATATGAATTCACATTTAAGCACACACACACACACACACACACACACACACACACACACACACACACACACACACACACACACCTATTTTCTATACTTAATAAATGTATTTGATTCGAAGAGAAAAACTTCAGTATAAGGGGCAGGGGATTGTCATGGGTTGACAAATGAATCGGTTCATCTGTCAGACAAGAATCGATTCATTTAGCGCTTCGTTAGTCGTTCATTTTTAGTTATATTTAATATGTTTGTGTTGTTTCACTTTGTTGTATATATTACTCAACGTAATTATAATTTAATTAAACATTGTTTATATAGATAGATCGTGCAGAAGGACGATTCTTGTTATTTGTCACAATCGGTAATGGTAAAGTCACGGGTTTTTCATCTGGCAATTCCGATTTCTTTGGACCTTACTAAAAGAAAAACATGCAGTTTGCATAAGTTGTACAGTTCTTTAGTACCCACGAAAGACCGTTTAACACAACGATCGGACTTAACAGGCAATCTGATATGATAGTTATGTTAGTTAATTTGCATCCAGCTATCGATCTTTATTGTCCTTTAATGTGTAAAAACGTGTTGATTTGTTGATATAAAGCTGTTATTTAAGAAAGCGTTAAAAAGTGAATTTTTTAATGTTCCTAACGAGGCAGCCAGTCGAGTCCCACTGCTCATCTAAAAGAACCGACTCGAGGAGTCGACTCACACGCGAATGACACATCACTAGTTAAAGACTAATATATAGAGCGAGTCTGCCGTCTCGGTTCACTCAGGCCTGTACCGCTGTAGAACCGGCAGCTATGACGTCCCGCAGGTAAGCGAGCCGAGACGGTTAACGACGCCGTTTCCCGCGGTTAGAACCGTTACGTTCAAGCGGCTGTTTGTTGTATCTAGGACCGTGTTTGTTTGTTTGTTTTTTTTACAGTAGGCGAGGTTTCCTTTGCTCTCCGGCCCGGAGTGCGGCGTTCACGACGTGTTATAACGCGCTGTGCTGGTTCTATATCAGAACAGCAGGTATTTCTGTCGGTGGAAACTTTTAAACCGTCTATGAATGAATTATGAAGCGCGAGCAATGGCGGAACGAGCGGTGGGACACGGAACCGTGAGAGAAGCTACACCGACAGGTTCATTTTTACCTCAGAGTAGCAAATACAATTATATTAATAATTAGTAAACATATTTGTGTGAATTGTGTCCGAATGGCACCGTGTTAACGAACTCAATACTTGCTTCTCTCACAGAACTGTTCTTACTATGTATGCGTTATATAACAATTAGCTACTTTTAGGATATTGACTGTACCATAAAAATAAAATAAAAAAATAAAACATACACACAAAACTGAAGAAATGATTTTTTGTGTCATCTTGTTTGCATATTTATCACACTTCGTGCTTTAGGGAGGAAAAAGGAATGTTGTTGCATAACTAAATATTATTTATCATTAACGAAATATGTTTAAGTTATATTTATTTTGTTAGGAGTGTATAATTTGGAGTACTTTTTTCACCACAGGACTTTAGGAATTATTATTATTATGAAACAGTGAGCATACGTGCTTGGTGTTGCCGGGCAGCCCTGGCCACGGCGCCCGGGGAGCAGCTAGGGTTTGGGTCAGTGCCTTGCTGAAAGATGCTTCGGTCATGATCTGTCGACTATTGGAATCGGACCGGCAAACTTCCTCCGATCACAAGCACAGATCTCTAACCCGACCATGGCTGTACAATGGCCCACTTGGTGGCCGTAGGGCTTTAAAAAATCACTGCCCAAATGTCTTGTTTTATTTCTGAATGTGTAATCCTTATTCGAACAAGACTATTGACAATTTAGTATCTACAATTTGCTTAACCTGCATGTTTTTTGACTGTGGGAGGAAACCGGAATGTCTGGCGTAAACTCACGCATGGGGAGAACATGCAAACTCTGTACAGAAAGTCTACCAGGGACTTCTTGCAATGAGGCGACAGTGCTAACCCCTGTGTATTTGGTTCTGTTGTTTTTTGTTTTTGGACTGTATGAGGAAAACTACGCTGTAGGACTTTACTTCTTTTTTTTTTCCAATGACGTACTATTTGCCACTATTATCTGTAATATGCATTTATATTTTCAGCATTTAGCAAATGCCTTTATTAAAGTGAGGGTTAAGGGTCTTGTTCAGGGGCCCACTTGGTGGCCGTAGGGCTTTAAAAAAATCACTGCCCAAATGTCTTGTTTTATTTCTGAATGTGTAATCCTTATTTAACATAATTCCACTCCAGAATCCTTTTTTTTTTCTCGACGAATGAAGGTCAGTGACGGCAGTATTTTACAGGAACGTCAAAGATTTGGGAATATAATTGGCGGGCAGATTAGGCTTGTGTGCCTATTTACTTTTCACCATGTACTGTATATTGCGGCGAGATGCAGATATCGTTCTCAAACAAACTCAATAAATACGTTTTTCAAAGGTTTGCTTTACACCTGCCTTCAGACTTGGTGCGTATCCTGATTCCATATTATCAAGTCATTCTAGATGTTCCTAGAATTAACCGCTTTTTATACGTCAACGAAGACTTTGATCAAAGCACCTGAAACATGTGAATAAGTGAAATACTAAGGCACATGTAATGGTGTTAATGCGCCCGATGTGGTTACCAGTGCAGCGAGAGGCAGTGTGTGTGTTTGGACAGGTGTTCTGCCTTGGCCTTAAGTAAACAGCAGGACAGCGTAAGGACAACAGTACATTTAGTGTGGTGGTAAACAACTACTGCAGTTCTACTCTTCCAAACACATGTACTGGGTTTTTATACGTCATTTACAACATTTTTCACACAAGTTTAAATGAATTTTTTTTTAATTTCCTGACAAATAACATAACCTGATTATAGAATCGTGTGCTCGACTGAAAGTTGTATTTAGGTTTGTAACGTTGTGCTTGAAATATTAGACATGAACAAATAAATATGGGTAGCATGCCGATTTTAAACGTTTGATATAGCAAGGGTGGATAGTGTAGCTTTGTTGTGGACATGTGTTTACAAATCTAATTCCGTACAGTTATTATTATTATTATTCAGTGATTGAAATGTGTTTATTTTGGCTTTGATGAATTAAGTAATACCTTAAAAAGTATTTGTACGATTTATTAATCAGAAATATACTGCAAGCATAAGTACATTAATGTGTATTACATTATAACATCTAATACATTAAATAATCAGGGCGGCACTGTAGCTTAGGGGTTAGCACTGTCGCCTCATTGCAAGAAGTCCCTGGTAGACTTTCTGTACAGAGTTTGCATGTTCTCCCCATGCGTGAGTTTACGCCAGACATTCCGGTTTCCTCCCACAGTCAAAAAACATGCAGGTTAAGCAAATTGTAGATACAAAATTGTCAATAGTCTTGTTCGATTTGACTTGGCCATTTTCGGTCATGAATGTAAACTAAAAAGTAAAAATGCAGCATTAAAATAAGTTTTAAAAAAAACCCACAAAATTTGAATGTAAATATGAAGAATGTAAATATAAGGAATTCACATGTGGCTCGGTGGACAGCAAGAAGGTCGAGGTCACACCAGGACTCAATCCCTAGCCAGGCTTTTGTTTAGTTGGAAGTGCTTGTTGTCCATGTACTGCTAAAAAGTCAATCATTTTTCACCAAGCTTTATTTTTTACCCCAGTCGGCATACCGTTCCAAATGCCATGTGGTTTGTGGGAATCTATAATGCCAGTCAGAATGAGGACTACCAGTTCCTGCAGCAGACAAACAGCTTCACATTATTAATGGCATCAAAGTATGACATCAGAGTATTCCTCTGGTCATAACCCCCACTGTTCATGCATCGGACAAACCAATTCATATGACCAAATGCTTCCAGTTTTAGAACCGTCCACCAGAACAAAAAGTCTATTCAAATTCCTTCTGGAATATTCCAGCTGACAAGTGTGGCGGACATCCTCTCTAGTCATGTTCTCTCTAGAACCCAGTCAAGTTCTGGGGCTTCATCAGTGTCTGTAAATCTTTTGCTGTAACAAAGTCTTCATTCATCAGGTTTGCTACAGTTTCTTAAGATTAGATATTCTGTCCTTGGAAAGTGGTTTCAATAGAATGATAAACACATCACTGCAGAAACAAACGAAAGCTGGCCATTGAAATCCCAAAGGTTTAAACATTGTATCATACAGACTAGCATCAGCTTATTTTATAGTAATAACTGTAGTAGGCATGTAACGATGCACCACAAGACAGCAGAGAGCACAGGCGCTATTCAGACCACAAGGTTGAGCACTAGCCATCAAAACAATGGCATGCAGGGGGCTTGTTAAAGTATTTGCTCAATGCAAATGTCGCTGCCTTGATGTTAACAATGTAACGTTTATTATAAAATGTCTAAAAGCATTTGATTTTTCTCGCTCGTCATCATACCGGAGTGTAAACACAAACATGACCGAACCCTCAGCTACTCGACACCCTCTAGTGTTGTGGTAGTGAATCACCTCGTTGTGCGCATAACCTCGCCGCGGAATTCTAAAAGGAGAACGACGGCGGTGTCTTTCATCTAGTATAAAGTATAAACCAGCCTTTTGTTCTAAGATAAGATCAAATCAAAGGAAACTTTGTCATAATCGTGTTCAATCTTATGTAGTTTTTATTAGGGAAATTAGGGAAACATGCATTGTTAATTCACTATCGTATTGTAGGTAAATAAACTATTCCACTTTTTAAAAAGCACATAATCGTTCATTTTCTGTGAACAAACTTGAAATGATTATAATGGATGGATTAAAGGTGTTAGTTTTAGTCCCTTATGTGCAGAGCGCAGTCTTAAATGTATTATTGAAAGAACCCTGAATCAATATTAATTTTATGAGATGTTCTTCAGAGAGGAAGGAAGCAGGCAGTCAAAAATATTGTTCTTACCACAGCCAGTTTAGCATTTAGGGGAAACTTTATTTTGAGTGGATTCTAGTCACCCTGTTGTTGTGTGAAGTGACACATGAGAAAGGGATGCCCTTTACTTCCAGGCTTTGTCTATTTTTGTGCCCTTAGCTAGTCATAGTTCACCTGTTACTTGCTTCAGAATAATATTTACCTGAACATGGAATCATTGTTACTCTGACATGTTTGCGTTTGAAGCTTTATTATGTGTAGGTTGTGGTTCGCTGATTTGTTAATGTTTCTTTTTTCATAGACAAACTTTTGGTGATGTTGCAGTAAATCATATTTTAGCTGCTTGCGTTATGGGGTCTCCATCTCAGATCGTGATATAAAGTATTCATTTGGCATCGTGTTTATGCCACTTGCCTCTCCTGACACAACTGCCCCTATTTATCCGGGACAGGGTAGTGCTTTGGGCTATCAACCTGAATATTGAGGGTTCAATTTAGGGACCTTTTTAGGGGTGGCGTATGATGGTCGACTCTGTCTTAGCACTCTGACCCCAACTTCCATACAAGTTGGGATATACGAAGAAGGAATTTAGTTGTACTGGACATCTGTTGCATCCTAGTGTCGCATCCTAGTGTATAGGTACCTGACTGAAGGTTTCTGAACATGGCCTGGCCCACCTGAGATTCGAACCCAGGACCTTGTTGTCTTGCGGCTACAGAACTGCCCCTGTCCAATGTAGAGTTTTATTTAACACGCTCATCATTTCTACTCTGTAACAGCAGTAGAAATGAAATGTAAACCCCGAATTAATCAGTACACACAGTACACACAAATACGCCGTGTTGCAACACTGACATGATGTAGATCAGGATCCATTTGTGTTCTCTCTGTTTTCCTGAAATTCCCCGTCGGCCTGTTTGTGAAAAAGCAGGAAGGACGGGACCCATGAGTCAGCTTTAAAATTCCATTTATTTGCTGCGAAGTCAGAAAAGCAAGTCACCGTGTCTCTTTGAAAAAGATTAGCTAGCATCTTTAAAATTCACATGAACTGACTTTTTGCCAGTTATGCTAGTTTGATGTGGTGCCGAATTCAGACTGCAGACTTATTCACTGGAATATTCTAGAACTTTTGTAATTTTTTCTGGTGTGTCGGTTCTGGATTCAGTAAACACCCCCCCCCATTCAATTGTCTAACAAGGATTTAGTTATATAACCTTGGGAATACCTTTACATTCATTTCATTAAGATGAGCTCCTCAGCTCATTTAGGGTTGTAACGATCACTTTACCCATAATGCAAAACGGTTCATGCTTTCTTTTTCCCCAACACCAATACACTGAAGATAAATTCTTCAAAAAAAATCATACTTTAGTTGTTTAGGTAAACATTCAGTTGTTCGGCTATTGTATAGGTTACATTTTGTGTATGATATGTAGCATAAACGCCCTCTGTTGTTCAAAAGGAATATATTTTATTTTGAACAATTTGAAGATTTAAATCGTCTCTCAAGTGAATCGATAATTTACGATTCATTGTGGATTGTTACATCCCTGATGGGGATGTATTTCATACCATATCAAGTCATGTTATTAATAGAACAGCTCAAGGCTGATTTATGGCGTCGCCTCAACGACCGTCATTTTCCTTTTATAGTTCTGCATCAAAGGTCATATTCACAATGAAGTAATTCACCTCTCTAACGCTAGAGGGCGTCAAGATTCTGAGGGTTCTGTCACATTTGTGTTTATTCTCTGAGGAAGGTCGTTGTAGATTTTAGACTAAGGATATTGACAAACGAACGCTTTTAAATGTTGGATCATAAACAAAACATCAGAAACATTAAGGCACCACCCTATGCAGTGAGCGAAAACTTTTTACTTTTACAACCATGCATACTTTGTTATTTTGTTTGCTATTGCGATCTATGTCGCTACTACTTGTGTTTCTGGGGCATTTTAACATGTAGTTCAAAAATTGTGGAGATCGATATTCTCGATTTTCAATCTAAGGCCCTAAGATATGTACATCTGCTCGTGTGAGTGTGTGTGTATTGGGCTGTAGGACGGTGTAGGGCTGAGCATCGTTAGCTTTTCATGCTGGAGCATGTTTAGCTTTTCTAAAAATACCAGTAACAGTAGCAAACTGAAGCCAGCATGTGAACGTCTGTGCCCGATTTAGACTCGGGGACTTTGAAGGCAAACGGAGGGCGCTAAGAATATCCTCTTTTTGTCACCGGGCCTGCCTCGGCGAAAGAGCTGTTTGTGTTGAACTTGAGACATTGCATAAGATGGGAGAAGCAGCTAGCTGTGGGAGTATTGATTGATGTGATTTATTTACCTTTTCTTTTGCTTTTGTTTCTTATTTTTCATGCCGTTTACTTACTTATAATATTTGCTGCAAGTGTAACACAAGTAACAGTCAATAATTCTCTCATTTGGTTATATTAGGACCGCCAAAGTGGATCATAATCTGATAAATGATCGGGCAAAGTTTTTATGACTGATGTCCATCCTGACACAATTTATCAATACTGTGCAGTGCCTTGTGCACGGTGGCTTAGTGGTTAGCACTATCTAGGTGTGTTAGCAGAATCTATTATTGAAAAAGTTTTCTTCTTTAAATGGCCGGTTCTGCTTTAAACCGGGAGCAAACATGACATTAGAGCTCAATGAATAAACTAAAGTGTGTGTGGGTTTTTTTTGTTTGTTTTTGCATTTTTAAAAGACACACAAGGGCCCCAGTTCCTCCTTCCTAAAAATCTTTCAAGAGTTTAATGAATTACTGCAAACTCAGACATGATAAAGCCTGAGCATTAGTTTTATGGTGGGAATGTTAAGAAATGTTCATTCTGTGTCAAGTTGCATATCAGCCTGTGTTTTCAATATTTGAAAAGATCCGGACCCTTTTTCGACTGGAGCCTGACCTACTTCTATCCTAGCACAGGACTGATGGCTCATTATTACCCCCCGGTGAGTGGAAACATACAGTCACAGAGCTATAATGACTCTGTTTTGCATTCGGCCAATTTTCCACCTTCAGGCAGTTTCTGTGCTGTTATTCTCTCACCAACTGAACCAATCGAGACTTTCATTCACACATACCCAGACTTCAGGCAGTAATCTAGTGACGGCGTCATTTGTATTTGTAATTTCTTGATAATGTGAAGAAAAACTGTGGGCTAGATGTATCACTGCATGACGTGTCTGTGCTGTGACATTGGTGCAAAGTGCACTACAAATACCTCTGTAATGAAGACCAATCAGACGGAAGTCAAGAGTCAGTGCCAGTCAGCCAGTTACACTCAACAAACGGATCAATGATCGATAACATCCTTAAAATGGGTCATCTGTTGAAGAGAAATGATCCCCACTATGTTTTAATTAAAGCATTTTGCCAATCGTCAGTCATTGCACCAACACGTACAAGTTTCTGATTTATTATGCATGTGGCTTAGCTTGCTATCAGTGATCGAGGACAATCTGGCACAATCTTCACAACGTTGTAGGTTTTGATTCGGCTCTGGGTTTGAACACATAGAGATGTAGCTGAGGAAATCTGTTGCTGGGGAAAAAAAGTTTGATGGCACTTAATTAAAGTCACGGTTGTGAAAGTTTTGATACACCACAAGCCCACAACGATGCACCACAGGATGTTAAAAATTGATGCACATTGTGCCATGAATTAAAGTGGTAATTCATGCGAATTGATCATGAATCCGTAAATTATTTAAATCTTTATTTTAACCTTATTGGTTAAAGTACTAGGTTAGAGATCAGAAGTTCATCAGCTCAAGCCTCTGGACCATCAAGTTAGTACTGTTGGGGACCTGAGCATGAGCCCTAAGCATCATTTGTCGCATTGGATTTATCTGAAAAGATAAATGTTGCCACTACATCGTAGTGTCGAAGATGCACATCCACTGTGGCTAAGTACACGAAATTGACTTGGTCTCATGCTCTTAAGCCGAGGGTGGGGTATGCTGGACAGATGCTCAGTGGCTGATTGTGCGATTGTCACTCCTATCAGGGCGACTCAGGCTCATTCAAATCCCAGATTACCCCCCCCACACACACACACACACACACACCAACCCAACTCTTTCCAAGTAGCAAACCCTTTTACAATTTTTCCCCCGTTCTTCATGTTACTGTACTGAGCACGGACTACTAAACTGCAGACAAAGCAGGGACCAGAATGGTGAGGTAGGACCAAGTGCTTATTGCATTGCGCGTTGCTTATTGCAGCATGTGTCCAAGACCAGCAGGGTTTCGTAGATCGAGGATTGGGAATTGGATTATTAAAGGCTGTGCTACCTCCCAGCCATGGAGGTAGGGGGTGGTCGGTTATGGAGGTAGTGGGGATGAGTCCGGGTTTAGTGTTTGTTTTTTCTACATGTTGTCTCAGTCTTAGAATACCGATATCTAACTACTTAACTTCACGCAGTCACCAAATTCACAAGTGTGCAACAAAAACATAAAGAAATGACTAGTACAAATTCAGGACATCCTAAGTACTGTAACATGTTCTGAAACAGCTTCGACAGCGGAAAAAAAACACTTTCGTAACTAGACACCTGTTTTCCAACTGAGGAACAATTCGACTTCATCAGCTACTCTAGCAAGTGTAAAAACATCCATTATTTGCCCCCCAAAATGAAACGTGGAGGTCAGGCAACAACCCAATCCATCTCTGATGAGGTTATTTCTAGATGTTGTTAATTGAGGTTCTGAACTTTCATTCGTGAAAGCAGCAGCACTTCGTGTTCGCAATCTGAAGACCCAAGCGAATAGTAGAATCATCGCTCTTGTTCAATGCTGAACTAGAACTGATGAATCATGACTAACATGACATGAACGGATGTGCAAAATTTTAATACGTACAGTTTTTATCGTTTGTTTACTGTCTGGGTTCTATTTTGTATGGAAGATACCGTCACATTAAACACACACTAAGATCTATTGTGTGAGGACTTCAAGCCAAGTTGTTCAACTCAATTTTGTTTGTATAGTGTCTTCCAATTCAGTCAAATCAAATGATGCATCGTAAAAAAAAACTGTCGTGGCTCAGTGGTGGTCGATGGATAGTTTTTCACGTTTTCGTCAAAGCAGCAGTTCTTTCCAAACCAAAAACATCTCGCTAAGTGAGACCGAGCCTCCCTGACCTTCAGTAACAGTCTCATTTTTACAATCAATTTGTCTGGAAGGTTTTATCTTTTACTCGTTCTATTGCAGCGTTTTGTTTCTGCTTCGGGTTTCAAGCGATAAAAAGGCAGGAAATTGCCAAATGGAAATGTAGTTTTCTGAAAATGTTTCCAGGAAGTAGTTGTGCTCTGGTATGCACGTGCAAAGTGCTGTTCTCAACAGGAGTAGTTACAAGACTAAATTTGTAACATTTCTACACCGTATAAAAGACATGGCTTACTTCTGTACTTACCGAAAATCGTATGAATAATCTGAAAATAACCATGATTCACCTTTAAGGGGGAAAAATAATCATTAAAAAAACTTACCAAAGTAAAAAGTTAGTCACCAAGCATGTCAATGATGAGCAACATTCTTTCAGATATCTTCCGAACATTGCCTGGTACAAATCTTTGAGTTTTTATTTGGGTAGATTTTGGTTTGTAGTAGGGTCAGCAACGTCTTTGTACTTGAGCTACTTATTAGGCACCTCTGCTGTCCATCGGACTCCATGTAACGATGAAATCTCTGTCAGATATTGGTTACACAGTTAATCATTAACATTCCTAGAGCATAAATCAACATCAAGTGTATATGTTTATACCAATACCAGATAAAGCTCAGGAAAAAATGGAACTTTGTGGATAAAATGTTTACCTGCTGCCTTTATATCCTGCCTCCTAACTGTAAAAGTATATTTACATTTTCAGACCCTCTTATCCAATCTATGACTAAACATTTTGGTAAGTAACTGTATGTTAAGGACTTGCTCGGGGGGTTGGTCTGGTACCCAAAATACTGCACTAACACTGGCCACAGTGTTGTTCAATTCACAAGTCGGTGTAAAAGAATAATAAGAGAAAAATACCAGTTCAGAATCATCAGTTCTTTTTTTTTTTGGTACGTGTTTGAACAAAATTATTTCGACATGGAAATTATACAAAGTTTAAAGTTTCTGATGAACATTATATGTTTTTCTTTTCTTTTACATAGTGTCACATTGGAATTTTGACTTGTCGGGTACACAGTGGAACACATTTTCCCTCACACTCATCAAAATTTGCATGTACGTATTATACAGGTGGCGGCACGGTGGCTGAGTGGTTCAGCACTGTCGCCTCACAGCAAGAAGTCCCGGGTTTGATCTCCCGGGTCGGGCCGGGGACTTTCTGTGCGGAGTTTGCAACATTTTCGGATCGATGTCAAACACATTAACCAGAATGAAAGGTTCTAGCATGTTCTACGTTCCACACTTCTCCCAAAGTAGAAGTAGACTTTGACTAATCGGATCAAATAAGATCAAGATCTATCAGCTACTTTCTAAAATAAACCTAATCACAAGTGTATCGATAATTGATGAATTTTAAAAATCGTTTAGGCAGTTGGCATTTTACTGCCAAGGTAAATCATCACCAGAATCTGTCAATCTTTTTACGCTACATTACCAGAATTTTATCAAGTGAAATTGATGCCGTGTTTAAATAAAGATCTCGGTCACTATTCTCTGTATCAGCAAAATCCCCTAAACGTAGCACCGATTATAAACGTGTTTATAAGATCAAGTTATCTGTGGTGTCTTCGACAAGATATTTCTAGCTGATTCGAGTCAGTTGCGGGGCGCCCCCTATGGACGGAACACTATAAATCTTTGGTGCTTTTAGTAGTCTTGAGGACGACCGAATATCGTTATTCTACAGGATTGGTTCATCTGTGTAAACAGGACCTTTGTCTGATTTCTAATCCAGGTGGTTCCACCCGAACATCACCGGCATCGAGGCCGAACAGCTTCTCCGGACGCGAGGTGTCCATGGCAGCTTCCTGGCTCGTCCAAGCAAGAGCAACCCCGGAGACTTCACGCTTTCGGTCAGGTAGGTCTCTTTAACCTCCTTGCAACACGCTTTACATTGTCCGGCGGTCGTACTGTCGGCTCAGGATGACAGCCTGATTAGTCACTGGGTAGGCCCGGGACTCTCTGTGCAGAGTTTGCATGTTCTCCCCGGGTCTGTGTGGGTTTACTCCAGGCGCTCCGTGTTTGACTTGTATGTGTGATGAATTACCTACAGTGTAAATATGACATTAAAATCTTAAATAAATAAAAATAAATTGTGGCCATGGTGGCACTCAGGGAATTCTCAGCACTGGTGTGTTAACAGAACTTATTATAAAATACGGGTTTCTCCTTCAAGTAGCCGGTTCTGCTTTAAACTCAAAGCAAGAATGACATTAGAGCTTAATGATTAAACTGATGTGTTTGGGTTTTTCTTCTGCATTTTTAAAGCACACACAAGGGCCCCAGTTCAAAGCCGTTAAAATCTAAATAAATAAATAACGTTCCCTTTCAGTGCAGCCGATTTTACCTGGTGCACGTCTCTCCGTCCAGACGCCGAGAGCATTTAGTCCGTACACGTATCGATCTCGCGGAGTGACTTCTGTGGTTTCTTTTAAACACTTTCAAGTCTGCCAAAGCATTGGCACTGACATGTTTTTACAGAACTTCACCGTTGGCTTGCTGAGCCACACTCAAGCAGAATGTTAAACAGGAAGGGAAAAAAAGGACCCGCACTTAGGATTAAGTCGATCGATCGCTCTTCTAAAGCATTTTAGTTTACAGTGTTCAGCAAGGATGGAGATGCACTTGGGCATGCGGCGGATGGTGTCCATGCTTCATGACAACGTAAGAAGCAGTCACAGCTGCCAGAAGCGTTTTATTTTAAATAATAATATACTTTATCTTTATATAACATGATTTATTATAATATTTTTCTTTGAAATAGTGGGTTTTTATTTCTACACCCAATTCCTCAGCCGTTTTCTCTAAAGTAAAGCCAAACCCCAAAGGAGAACCAAATGAAACCCTCCGCCAACATGTGAGCACGTCGCTTTGGATAAAAGCTGCTAAATGCTAAAATCTTTTACAGGGTTGCAGCATCATTGTGGAACAAGGCTGCATTCCTAGACAACACTTGTTCTTTCACACTGTCCAGGATGTCAGAGCTTGTGGCGGCACTGTGACGTCGCAGCAGTTTGTCTGGAGAGCAGGTTCGAAGAAGGGAGAAAGTACAAGAGCGAGCGAGCAAGAGAGAGAGAGATAGCGAGAAGCTTGTTTCTTGTGGCTGTTGGCAGGAAAGCAGCGGTGTTCGCTCATTATGCCTTTAAGGCGAGGAGTGTGCAGACCCCCAGACCCACCGCCTGTGGTTTTAGCAGTGAGGCTTTGCACATCGTCTAATGGGCCTTTTTGTTTACCACAGATCTCTCCGCTGGTCATATACACTATATTGCCAAAAGTATTTGCTCACCTACTTTGACTCATATGTGAGCTTAAGTCACCTCCCATTCTTACTCCAGGGAGTTCAGTATGACATTGGTGTGTGTTTATGAGGATTTGTGATGTCACATACTAATGTTGGTACGAGAAGTCCCGGCTCTCAGTCCTCTATTCTAATTCATGCCAAAGGTGTTTCTATCGGGTCGAGGTCAGGACTGTGTGCACGGCTGGTTTAGTTCGTTTATTTGTTAGTTGGTTTAGGAACTTATTTTTTTACCATTATAAAAAGGATACAGACCCTAAGACCAACTCGAACCCACTACATTCATGTTCAAAATAGTTCTATTGGATGCACTCAAAATGGATTTGTTTTTAAATCATGAGTTTTACATTAAATAATAATAATATATAAAGCTACGATAATGTCATTTTAATAAATTAAAATGTATAGATTGTTGCAAGGGTTGCCCATCGCACGTGTGCTCATTACTGCCTCTTAGTATGTGTTCTATATAGGGCTGACCGCAATTAATCGATTATTCGTTGGTCGACCGAAAAAATGACTAGTCGGCCAAATTCCATTGGTCGATTAGTC
>JAOTRQ010000011.1:1183035-1194693 GCA_028565875.1 Hoplisoma paleatum | reverse complement strand
CCGCCTCCAAATGCGATTAATTGCGTTAAAATATTTAACGCGTTAAAATCTTTGTAATTAATTAATCGAAATTAACGTGTTAAAGTCCCGGCCCTAATCTCAACGTAATGATTCTCAAAGTAATGAGAAAGAATTTGACTTATTAATGACAAAATTTATGTGCTGGATTATTATTGCTGGATTATTATATATATATATATATACATTGTATGTTTTCTTGTTAATCATCATACTTGTGTATTGTGTATAGGACATATACAAGACATCTCGTGACTTACTTAAACCTGTTAATAACCCGTGTATGCATGATCGTCTGCCTTGTGTACCTTCCACACCACTGGCTAATTAAACAATTGGCTGCACAGATGTTTGTAATGAGTGGATGATGAGTACACCGAGGAGTACAGATGGCCCGGATAAGGCGAATCGTCTTAAAGTGCATTCTGTCGCCTCCTCTTTGGAAGGCATCAGCACTGTGTGTTGTTCTAACAACACATCTGTAAAAAAAAAAGTAAAACAGACATTGCTGTGCACATCACATTCATCGGTGTGCGCGTTCTACTTGTAATTACTTAGTAATTAAGTAACCTTTATTTTAAGAGATCGTGCAAAACACATTTCTGGATTATAATATAATAACAAAAGCAATAAGAGTAACGTGGTAATGATTACAATGGTGTACATGATATTTCTTTAATGCTGTGATGTTCAGGATGTTCAGGTGAATAGTAATTGAGCATCATTTGTTAGTGGAGTTGTTGTGGGGAGAAAGATCCGCAGTAATTGTTATGTCTGACTCCTTCTCATCTATAGCAACCGAGCGCATGGCGGACGTTAAGACTCTCTCACACAGACACACAGACACATAAAACTCCCATCACAGCCTCCAGGGGCCAATTAGCTGCTGATAGTTCGTGGTGACATGTTGGAACAGAGCTGTGGTTGCAAGTTTACTTCTACAGCTTGATTCTTTACTTATTCTCCATGTTCAAAGGCTGGGTAACGGCCTATAAACGTATAATAATACAGAACTATACATTTACAACACTGGTCCTGTTCAGATCACTTTATTTATTTTATGTCATGTACCACTTTCACTCAACCCATGGATCCTCTTGGTCCCAGCAATGATAGTTGGTACACATATTTTTTATTTGATGTATTGATTTGATAGTCCCCCGTCTCATTCAATTATATTTCATTTAAGTCTCTAAGAGCACAATAATAATGTATATTGTATAAAGATTTCTGTTTTCATTGTAGTAGTAATTTAAATGCTAACTAATTGCTAACAAAGCTACAATGTGAACCATTCTTGTTGAAATTCTTAAACTAGTCTTAATTTTACCCTTTGTATTGTTCTATCAACATGATCCCTGTAGAGATACAGGGTTGGGGAAAGACCTGGCAACCTACCCTGTAAAATGAAATTGCCGAAATACTCCGGGATCGGTAACGATCCACAGAGTAACCCAGGGTCGATTTCGACTAAAGGGTAAAAATCATCATCATCATTGTTCTATCACAGAGATATTGAGATTTAATCTTTAAACATCATTTTCTACCAGAACAATGCAAATCTCTTTTATTAGCTGGGGGGATTGAAAGGAAAGCGGGTGGAATGAACAACACTGGTGGAATAAGTAAATAATAATCAGACTGGGTGAATTGTATTCGGTTCAATGATGTTATTAGATTTAACCTTAAATTAATAAATACATTTATATTCTACATTAATAAAATACGATACATATAGCAAAACAATTAGCACTTCGCTTTAACAGAACCGAATGCTTTCAGGATTGTTTTGATGATAATAATTATGATTTATTTGTATCGTATCTTTCATACACAATGGCAAATCAAAGCGCTTCACAAAGAAACAAGCATTTAAATTTATAAAAGCATTATAATATTTACAATCCTTTGAACATTCCCGCGATCTAGAACCTCAGAAAGGCTTGTTTAGAAAAAAAACCTTGACAAATAAAAGCTTTAAAAGTTTAAAACAAAAATTAACAAAATAAAATATCCAGTAAAAGTAAGTGCAAAATTTTGTACAAATACAGAGAAACACATTTTAATTTGTTCATTTTGTTTGATTTATTCTCGACTACTTATTTGTAATATTAGTAATCATGAATTTACCAACTCTGAGTTTGTAATGATCCGTTCACTTCATCCCTGTCATGTTCAGTCCATGCTTGGTGGCTAAATAAAAGTCGATCAATGAAAAGATTACACTCAGCAATAGAAAAAAAAACACTAGTGAGTGTGAGGAAGCTTGCAAACATGAATGCACAACATAAATGCTGTCGATTACACACCACAAACTCAGCAACAATATAATTGTGCACTTCACCTTCACCATTTTGTGCTTATGTATAGCTGGTAATGTAATACTGACCACGTACATTGTGTAGCATCTATAGCGTGTTGCTGTGGATTAAACAACTGTGATTGCATGTTCTAGGTGAGCATCATTGCCGAGGACTTTTTGACTTAAGTCCCGACCTGACGGAAATACACACAGCTAATGATGACAATCCCCTCTTCTGGCCTTGCGTGACAGTTGTGGCCGATACCCATCTCTAACCAAATGAGCTTTGGTTGTGCTCGGCTGCTTCACTCCAAGCCCTCATTTGGAATGCAAATAGGTGCATGCTAAACAAAGCACACCTTTCAGCTGGTGCAATATCCTGGCCTCTCTCAGGGGTAGTAAAAGTGGGGGGCCTCCCACTCCTGGACATTCAAGGAGGAGAACTTTACCTGCTTGGGCAGCTAATGGGAACTGTTCTTCTGTTGCTGTAATTCTGATCAACTCTTGCTTGCTGTAGTGATCTGTATGTGTAGTGCGGTTGGATTAAAACATAGCACATAACATTTAGCCAGATAATATTTGTTTATTAGTTTTTTACACGTTTCCGGGGGTTATATTCATGACAGGCACACAATATTAAGTTTTTTTATTATCAGTTTTATCACTGCACAAGTTCATATCAAACACATTCATGGGCATCTTTGTATCTCTAATTCTCTTGCCCACAGCACTGCAGGAGAGGTCTTGGCTTTCTACAGTCATCTGAGTGCATTTTTAGAGACATTTATTGGGTTTGTGGGTAGTGGGTTAAACATTCAACTGTTGTTGTGCTAATTAGCCTCAGTTTTTGCACACGGGCTGAAACGGAAACACGTCTTTCCATTTTAGCTGCCACAAAGTAATTTGCGTGACTGAAAGATGTCTGCACACAGTATTTAGATGCCGTTAATATAACAGCAAAATAAACATTTTTATTCGATAAACACTAAATAAAGAGGTCTCCGCATAATTACAAGCTTACGCAAACTTAACACGTAAATGTAACTAAAGTTAAATTAGTAAAAACAATCACTAACGTTGGGTTAATTTTACTCAGTATAAAGTTCTTGATTTAAATACACAAACACTAACATCGGGGTGAATTCCAATAAAATAGTTTCCTCTCTGTGACTAACGTCGGGGTGAAAATCACTCGAATTTTTGAGGAGGGTATCATGTGAACCATTTATGACATCATTGAGCATCCTGAAGGGACACAAAGTCCCGCAGCAAGACATTGAAAATAATTCCTAATTCTTATCTATATCACTTTATTTAATGGTTTTAGTCTGTTTTTTTATTATAAGATCACATGACTAAAATTGTGTGGGTGAAAATCACCCGGCGTTTAGTGTTCTAGGGTTAATGGGTGAACTGTGTGGCGTTGAGATCTTTTAACAACATTCGAGTCCCGATCCATGCTTGTCGACACATGGGTACTGACACGCCCCTGATTATCAGAGCACCTGGTGTAAAATTCTATTCATTATCACCCAAGTTACAACCAAATGAGTGAATTTGTTCTCATCTCTTTTGCCTCATGTTAAACGATGTGACAATTTGCTTGTGATGAAACCAGTTAAAGACATAAAAATTATGCACATAAGCAAAGCTTCTGAAGGCAGAGCATGAGCGGTGGAGTTTTTAGTTCATAGAGATTAATTACAGAGGTGAGGCAAGTCATTGTGCGCTACACCTCCCTAGTATCGGGTAGTCATGGGAAAAACCTCAGCCTATTGTTTTGGCGTGATGCGTACACATCGGTGATGGTGAAGGAGTCACCTTGCCATTAACGTCCTCAACAGCATCAGGGTGGAAACGCTGCAACTGGCCAGCTGCTCTTCGACTGCGTTTCTACCATAAGAGAGTCCGTTTCGGTTCCGGTTAGTGCCGGTAGCTTTTCTTCGATCAGAAAATGCTCGGTCACTAATATACGACGTGGACGAGGGTATTGGGACACATGATTTTTTAGGTGTAAATTATTTATACAAGGGAATTGTGAGCATTTAAAAAGAGCAGAAACAGTTTAGTAAGGGCGAGTTTCTGTCCCAACATGACTGTGACCCTGCGCCCAAACTGAAGTCTATAGCGGCTTACAAAAGACTTCATTGTCTGTTGTAAGACGTGCTATATGAATAAATCAGACTCGCTCAGAGCCCTGCGGTCAGCCCCACTCAACAGCTTTGCACTGAACTGAAACATTAAGACTTGTTGAACATCAGTGCCCGGGCAAGTGCTAAATATAAGACTTAAATATAAGAAACATTGTGGTTTTAATTATGGCATTTATATCATCCCTTTCTAAATAAGCGATAAATGAGCGGTCAAAAAGTTCAGGACATTGACCGGCCTTCACCCTGATCGAACTGTCACCACATAAATCACATTGATTTTTGTGCATGTACCAGTTTTATTATACCACTTGTTTAAATCCTACATAATATAAATCTTTTCCTTACCATCTGTATTTTTAAAGATAAGATATTCTTTTATTAGTCACACAGTGGTGAAACTGACAATAAACTGACTTTATTGTGACAGCACATGGATAGCAAGTCACTCAGTACATAAAATAAATAAAACTTTTACCAATATTATAAGTAACTGTATATACATACACAATCAAATAGATATTGCAAATTGTAAGATGTATTTAGAAATTACATGAAAGTGAAAGTAATCGCATATTGTTATACTGTTACGTGCCAAGTCGTTATAATTTACTGTACCGTGTGTGTTTGTGTGTATGTGATGGATGCTCAGTGTAAACATCTACAGTGTACACAGAAAGATTTAAACATTTAAATACACCCGCCGGACACGTGCACGAGTTTCATTACTGCAAGTATTGTGTGGCACCTTGGGCAGGGGCAGGTGCAAGTATTGTGTGTTATTGTAAATTATTTATTTAAATTAGGCCTGAGTGTGTAGCAAAGTCCTGGATTTCATCCCCAGGTGGGGTGGTCCGGGTCCTTTCTGTATAGGGTTTCGTCACTATCCAGATCTGGTTTCCTTCTACAGTCCAAAAACATGTATGTGTGTACTGAGATGGATCATTGCCCCATCGGTAACATCCCCAGGGTGTTACTGTCTTTTTTTACACACAAAATCTATAATACCCAAACACCCTTGTAAATATTACATTAAATGAAATGTCCCCACCTGTGGTTAATACGTATAGACATTTAACTTTACTTGCTGTGTCTCAGTTAAACGTACTACATTTACTTTGACTAGAATAAGATGCTCCTTAAAAGACATTTTTTGTGTATTGTGTGTGAGACAGGATGTGACGCTCTGTTTCTTTACAGTTTTGTTCGTTTGAACCCTTTTCTATGTTTTTGACACACAAATGGAGTTCTACATTGCTGAAACTATTCCAGACAATGACATTAACAACAGAAGCCTTGCTTATGTAGCAGACAGGGATTAAACTAGATATCTTCAGGCCCTTTTACACCCACTAGAGGATAAACGCTCTCTGGAAGGTCAGACCCGTTTGTTTCCTGACCTGTCTAGTGCAAGTCACGTTTTGCTTTACTTGCTATCAATCTATTGGCCACCTACTTATTTCGTACCTACAACCTTTCTAGCCGGAACCCATAAACATGTATATTATATGTGTATTTTATGTATAGAATATGAGTTTTAGCAAACAATATTCTTAATTAATCATGTAAAGCCGGTGTTTGAATCCCACCTGAACCAGACATGCAAAGCTATGTGATAAACGTTCGCAAAACACCTTGGGCAGGGGCAGGTGCATGCCAACCTCTCAAGCAGGATTGGCCAATGACAGACCGAGATACACACCTGTCTATGCTAGAGGCAAAAGACATTGGCTACTCCCTGAAAATTACACCTATGGGGGTGGGGGGATAACCTGCTATATGTGAGCCGAGCCCTTTACAAATTCGGCCTCTCTTCTCTAAGAGCTTAAACAGGTCGCATCGCCTCGAGCAAGTGACTTCGCCTTAGCAGAGACAAAGACATCCTCGTTGATGTTTACTTTTTACAAGTTATACTTCTATCTCCGAAGTGAGACTTTGGTCCCGGGTCCAAGATGGTGTCCTTCCGTTTGAAAGTAGGGCATTTCGCAGCAAGAGCGTCGATGGACGAGTGGAGAGAAAAGAAAAGACTCTCAGACGGCAAGACCGACTGCAATGGTGTCTCACGTATCTGGTTTCTAGCTGGTGGACCATTCCCGAGGAGGAACAGGGTAACTCTTTAACTTTAAAAGTAATCTTCTCGTTTCCTGGCTTAACCGCGGCTCTGCACAAAGCTCATTCGCTGCTTTCCTGTAAGATCATGAATTACTTCCTCCGCTGTCGTAGGATTTACGATGAAGCTTTCAGAGGGAAAATCGTAAGGGGGGTTTCATGTGAAATACAGGCATGTAATCTGTATCAGATTCTTATCTATTTAAATGAAAAGAAAGAGAGAAAACAATAGACGCAAGCACTCATTCCTTGACTGGATAGACCAGTTTGGGCAGGTAGAGGCAAACCGCCAGACATGTCAATAGGGATAAAAAGAAAGGTTTAGCTGCTTTCTTTCCTATGGTAACGTGTCTAAAGAAATATGTCTGTAAAACTTGGGAGCATTTGTGAAATAACCTTGAGTCGCTAATTATTTAAAAGGTTTAATGATTCACTTATTAAGATTTGGTGTCTCAGGTGAGGAATTTCTTTAAATCTTCTTGATTTGATCCCAATTCTATAGAATCTCAGATCTAAATTTGTTAAACACTGACAGATGTTGATTAGAAGCGTGCTATCGTATCTTCGTCGGCTTTTCTGTCGTGTGTGTGAGCTAGGCTTGCCCTTACACGTCACGTGGGCATACTTTAAAAGAATCGAAACAATGATTTTGTATCGTGATGGCTTTCGATTTCAAGTTAAACATTGATAGTTGATGATGGTTGGACGATTTACAGGCTTTTTATTCTTTTTTAGTTCCGTGTAAACGCTTAGTAAACGTCGTACCTTTGTATTCGATTGTTATAGAACTACTTCTAGTATTTTTTTTTCTTGAGCGAGCGGCGTTTCAAAAAGGTGGTCTGTGCAGGGAAAGAAAATGTCGGCTGGGCAGTACAATGGATACACACTGAGGTGGAGGATTTTGATTGGTGGGTGGAGAAAATGACTGTTCCATTGCCATGTCTGAATGACTCATTTGTCATCGTTTTATAACCCGACGGAAGCTTTATCAGAACCCGACAACCTAACAGTCGAACACGACGTCGTGATAAACAGAACGTTTGTTTAGACAGACTTTTCCTGATCCTGAGTGCAAAGTAAATGCAGAAGCTGACCTTAATGCGTTTGTGATCGTCCGTGTGTGTTTGTTTCTTCGTGAGTGTAGAGAGAGGAAAATGGAGTGTTAATTACTACGCACAGGTGAGAGGTCAGAGAGGTTCGACACACCGGCTTTGTTTGCATAGGGTCAGCCATTTTAATCAGTGTGACTAAGCAGTCTTTTTTCATTTCAGGTAAGGTTCACACATGGGACCATTTTTACGCTCGGGTGTTCATACGTTTGCTTTCCTCGGTAGAGATAATTTTAAGTAATTTGACTATTTTTATGGATTTTATGGATTGTCTAGCAAGTTATGATTGTGTATGGCGAACTTGCTTATGTACACGAGTATTAGTGTAGTAGATTATAATATATAACTATTATATATGCTGATCAGAAAGTACAGAGCAGAATTTACATAGGAATTTCATCACTGCTGTGACTGGTCGTTATTATCTTATTATGTAATATGTAATTCATTATTAAGTATTCCGGCAGTTCTCAGAATGGCACGCCATCCAAACCTGAACGGCAATTCGACCTGGCAGTGCTTGTCTGCCTTTAACTAAACGATAGGGCTTCTCTTACATCGTTCCTCACCAAGACACAAGCTATTGATTAAGGTTCAGCCTGGTTTACCATTTAGCTGACCTGTTTCATCTCGGAGTCACGTTCCGCTCAGGAGGACCGAGTTACTCGATCGTACCTCACACCGGCAGGCAGCGGGAAACTGTTAAAACCCGGACCGGGAAAATTAAAAGTCTAAAATCACAAATGCATTAGCAACAAATACAGCAATTTAGCATCCGGGGTAAAAACAAGTGCACCGGAGGCGTCAATGTTTTATGTTGTAAACTTCACTCTGCTGATTTTAACTCAAATTCTCGATTAGTTTCTCCCCCTTTCACTCTTTTTTTCTTTCTCAAAAGGGCCTGCAGCACTGGTTTATAAATGCTGATGATTAACTAAATAGAAGCTGCAGTCTGGGAGAGCAGGTCTGCTTGGGGTTTTCATTTCATGGGTTCCTGACTGAGCAAGAGGAAGCCGGAGCCTTCTCAGGCGCTTAGTGGAAATTTGAGATTTTTGTCTTTCTTTTCCCCCCTACTCACTTTTTTTTTGGTCACATTCTTTAGCCGAGTCCCTTTCACGACGGTAAGGTTACAGGTTCCCTCTCTCGCTCTCACTTGTGTTTCTCTAGTGTACCTGTTCTATCTGTGTTCATCTGTTCACTTTTACTTTCTCTCAACGTCAGTTTAGATTTACTTCATGTCTGTCAATCTGTATTAAAACATTGTTGATTTCTAATCTGATTTAAATAACCTGATGTTCTAGTCTATTACAAACTATCCATTTTTAAGCAAGCACTTAGTTACGTCAATATTACGCTATTGGTCTTGTATATTCTGGGCGTAATCGAGCGTTGTATGGAATGACCTTCTGTGAGGCGAACTTGATTAGCTGGTACAGCATTCCATAACACTGGTATCATTCTACACAGAAACATAAAGCCTAGCCTAGCCTTCTGAACGACCAAGTGTTCTAATAAGACATGTATAATGACTACCCCATGTCCAAAAATCACTGGGTATTGTCTTTGAGCAAATGAGGAAAAAGTTGACGTTGGCATTGTTTCCCAACGGTCCTTTGTTAGATGTCAGACCCGTCAGAACAGGTTTGGACTTACCTCTTCAGTGGCCCACTCATGGTAAACAAAGCTTTCTACTGGATGCACAATAGTACCAGATATACCAGTTTGTAAAGCCTGTAATTTTACTATCATCTATGTACCCTTGTGCCTCGGGGGCAGGTTCCAGGTGTTGTGGCTATGTGCTATCAGATCATCTCATAAAAGCAGCACTTTTTATAATGTACAATGGTTATGAACTGACCTGATGATACAACACACAACAGAAACGTTGTGAATCCACTTTTATAGCTTTAACAAATGTGTTTGATTATGTCACATGATTATGTCTCCGTTCTGTTCTGTTTCTTTTATTTGCAGTGTGTTTGGATGATGGATGTTTTTTTTTTCCATTCCCAATCCATGAAATATTCTGGATACTCTTTGTCATCTTACGAGGCAGCATTGGATTTCAACTCTTTTTTCTAATACTGCCTGGTAATGATGATGAGGGCTGTCCGCTGACTACACAGGACAACACAATGGGGTGCCCTCGCTTTAGGGGCTCATTTAGGCCTCCACGTTGATACATCACATGACTTAAGAACCTTTGGCACTTCGCACCCATCTTACCGGACAGTGCTGGACTGTGTATCTGTTTTCTAACACTGTCTGGTAACGATGTTTGTTGAGTGATCCAATGACTGCAAAGGCTTTCTTTTACTATATTTTTGGTTATATTAATGTGCCTTTTAGTTCCAGGTAAATATTTGTGTTAAATGTTGAGCTCTTATTTTAGAACATCATGATTTTAAGTTGTCCTTTATAGCATTTTAAAAAAGATGAATTTTGTTATAAATATTTATAAAGAAGACTCTTTAAGCATAGCTACAAACATGACCAAAGGTTTGTGGACGCCTGTACATGACACTACTGTGCATTCCATTCCCAAATAATTATAAATCTTTTTGAGATGTTGTAGAAAGGTTCTGTCCTGTTATGTCCAATTGGTTTTGAATGAATCCAGTCCTATTACAAATCATTCCAAAGATCAGTAGGATCTGGATCTGGGCTTTTTGCAGGCCAATTATGTTCATTTACAAACATCATGTTGCCCAGTTACGTTTCCATGTAGTATATTTTCTATAATCTTTGGCCAGCAGCTCTGTCAAAGATGCTCAGCAATGTCGGGCGTGTCAAAATAAAAGTAAACAAGCCACCCATCTCTTTGTTTTAGATGCTGACTTTGATGTCATTGTGTCAACATTTTATTTCACTGCTTGCATATTTGTATAAGTAAGCACTAATATTGACCTTTAGGTTGGAGAAGCCTGTTTTGTTGATTACTCGTGTACTGTTCAGTGTTTTGCTCAGACCAGTAACACAACACTTTATGCAATACCGGTTTGTCATTTAATGACAAAAACTTTTGACATGCAAACATTCTAGTTATTTTGATAATTGGTGTTTAGGGGTCTATTCTGTCTTTTTTTTTGTAGTGTTGCTTCAATATTGACTAAACCTACGACGACGACGATTCTTTTTACCCTCATGTTGTTAGATGGCTTTATTTTGACTGTTGGAATAAAATCCTTGTTAGACAGGTGTTTATTTGATGTGTTTGCAATACACACATAGATTTTGTTAATGATGATGGACATGCTGAACCCAAACCGTCAACAAGGTGGAGATCTGGTGGTTGTATGAGTTTTGGCATTTAGTTGATCCACGTCGCACATATTTATTTGATTATTTATTTAGTGACCCTTGTGTTCTATTGAGTCTGTTCTTCTCCAGAAAGAGACCAATGCATTGTTTCCCCTCCATCTAAAATAGACTAAGGTTATTAGGCTAATGTGCTGGTATCATTATTCTCTTGTGTTAAGCTTTTTTACCTTAATTTGTTAAATGAACCGATTCTACTTACCATTAAATTGGCACGAACGTCAATCGTGTAATAATAATGTGGCCTTCGTTAAGCAGGGAGAGGCATCATGAGGAAATATGTGGACCAGTCATGAAAACTAGGGGGACCGAGAAGCCGAAAAAAGAGGGAGTGTCTAACCTGCTCAACTTCCCCGACCTCCTTTTCAGCCCCACCCAGCTTTAGTTAAAGAATACCGGTCCGTTGGCTGTTTAACCAGATACGCTGAAAGCAGTTTCCTCATCCCCTCCCCCTGCAGGGTGGCTTTTGTCAGCGGCAGCCACTCCATGATTGGACCAGCTTGTTTTACCTGCGTGGCACATCCTGAAACTGACATACGAGCTTACCTGAACACTCATGACAAAAATAGAGTTAGCGACACCACACACACACACACACACACACACACACACACACACACACACACACACACACACACACACACACACACAC
>JAOTRQ010000011.1:1161876-1178491 GCA_028565875.1 Hoplisoma paleatum | reverse complement strand
AGGTAGGTAGGTAGGTAGGTAGGTAGGTAGGTAGGTAGGTAGGTAGGTAGGTAGGTAGGTAGGTAGGTACTTTATTATTTAGAGAATAGAACTTTAGTCATTGTACATGTTACACCAGAATGTCAGTGTGGTACATCTTAACAACAGTAGAAAACTGCTTTAGAATTTAGAATGCACTCTTTACTACAGTGTTTTTTACCCTCTAGGGGGCAGTAGTGAGCACACATGTCCGGAGCGATGGGCAGCCCTGACCACAGCACCCGGGGAGTAGTTAAGCGTTAGGTGCCTTGCTCAGTAGCACTTCAGTTGGCTCTGTGAATTGAACCTGCAACCTTCCGATTACAAGCTCAGCTCTCTAACCACCCGTCCACAACTGCCAATAAAATACATTTCTAAGACATACATTTTTATTTATTTAATTATCTTATCACATTATATATATATAGTATAAATTATCACATTATATATATATATAGTAAAAAATAGTCATAACAGCAATAATAATATTAATATAATATTTATATATTCAATTATATTGGGTCCATCAGTTCTGATTGGCTGTATGCATAATGCACTCGTTTAAAATGTTGTTGGTGGTGTGTAATACTTTGCAGGCCCCTAAATCTTTTATTCCTATTAATTTTAATCTCACATACGACACAAATCATGAACCTGAAGGCGGCGCTACCACCATGACCGTACCTCCTGAAGTTTGCGCTCCTCGTTACTGAAGTTGTCCAGTTGTCCGCTGCTGCGCACATCTGGAATGTCCTGCCAGAGCGAGAAGGCAGAGCCACGTGATGAGCGGAAGGAGCTGGATGGGGAGAGATTACTTGGGGATGCACCGTCCCCACATCTGTCATCATCATTTCCGGGTTCGGCTCCCTGCTGCCTCTGGATCTCTCTGTTAATCGCCACATCACTGTATTCCTGATACAGGACCACTGATACACACACAGACAAAAAATGAGCACTTATATGTGTTCGTATATCTAAATTCAGATCCTATCTCAGCCAGAGATACTTACAACTTGGCAAGAAGCGTGACAGCCGTTTAGAGATCCGGGGAACATCTGCATCTTCATCAATGGAATCTTTTCTCATACTGAGGATTGGAAATAAAGAAATGAGGGTTTAATATAAATATTAAAGAAGCATATGTATATCTTAAGCTATTATTTTACTTACACAGTGATTCTAGTCTAAACCATTGTGTAATCTATTACCTATAAGTCATACTTATGAAAATGTGATGCCAATGAAAGAAGCCTTATTTTAAGATTTTTGTAGTATTGTTCAGTTCTATACTAATGGTTCATAAATTATAATATATAGACCTGTATTTACCGTATATTTATAGTCCTGCTGTATATATACAATAGTTAACTATACAGTAAATATATATTTGCTACTGTATATTTAATTGCACACCATCTTTTAGGACACAGAAAGTCCTCAAAGATCCTTAAATATAGCTTGTGGGTGGTCATGTACGACTTTTGAGAGGTGCGTGATGCATTTACTTTACAATCTAAATGTCTCATCTCTTTAGAGTTGCATTTCCGTGTTTTATATCATTTTTGTCTTGCTTTCAATGTGTGTGAATTATGTTACACTAATCTATAATATATGCAGTTCAGGCTTCACATATCTTAACACCAGTCCCAGAATTGATGAACGTTGAGTTTCAAGTTACCACTGCACTTATATTTTAAAATGATTTTTTTTATATTTGTAAGGATTTTGTCTTTGAATCAAGTTTAACATACACAACCTTTGAACCAATCAGAGAGAGCCACATATTGCTTCGAAGTACCTGCTTTGTTTCACCTTTCTCCTCTCTTAGAGAGCAGGGTTGCCAGATTGCAACCGTGGTTTCTAGCCAAAAAGCATTTCAAAACCCGACCAAAATGACACCGAACTAGACGAAACATTTCTAAATACAAACTTGCCAACGTATGTTTTCAACCCCAATACGAACTAAACTGCACAATCTGGCAACACTCTCAAACAGCCTTTTGCCTTTACTCATTTCACAGGGTCACATTTCAAACAGCAGTGATAAGAAACACAATTGGTCCATCACAGTCCAGACACAGACAAAGAAATATCAGTAAATTATCAGTGCAATTAATAACAACAATATATACAAGCGCTTATATTTGGTTTATGGTTTAAGCAGGATCCCAGTTGATTAATGATGGTTGCCATCACCTGAGCTTTGAGCTTCTCCTGGGTGTCAGGATGTTGTCAGCAGAGGGCAGTAGTGGTGCAAGTCCCACTGGGCTTTGCGGCGCACTGTTGCTTGAACCTGTGTAAAGGTGTCTGATGTTCGGTTTGTCTACAAAAAGATAGGTGAGGCGAAGGTAAGTAGCGTCCATGTGTGAAAATTCCAAGCACTCAAGGTCATTTGAGCACAAGGACAACTGGCACATGAAAGGTTCATAAATGTAATAGATTATACAAAATTGCAACGCATTGCTATGGTTAATTAAACCATTATAAAGTAAAAGAAGCACTCACAGTCAGAGCCACGATCCCTGGAGGCCACGCGGGCGGACAGTGACTTGCCCAACCTTAAGGTGAAAGAGTTCTTCCTCTGTGAGAGCTGCAGACGAGAAATCAACTCGGAGGCCGAGAATCGCCGCCGCTCATGGTCTGTTGAGCGGGATCTGGGTGGTGGTAAAGGCTGGGCGATGGAGCTCCTACTTAAAAAAGCCGAGCCTTGCAGGTTCCCGTTGTCTCCTAGTTCTACCTCACGACACCCTCCCTCGGACGAGCTTTCCGCAAACACTGCGTCATCCTGAGGAGGATCCGACGACGCCGATGATGGGATCGCAATGAGAGGAAGTGCAAGGTCCTCATCTGAACCTAAAAGAGAACTAGAGCTCTGGGATGTGGGTACGGTGGTGCCCACCAACCCTAACTCTTCCTCTATGAAGGATTCGAAGGATCCGGGAAACAGGTAGTCAGAGTCGAGTCCTGAACTGCTTAGAGATTCATCACTCACACTGTCGGCGGAGTAAACCCTCATCTTACGCCCTGTTACAGGACAGAAAGAGAAGCACTTGTAGTTTAAATGAAAAGTTTCCATAACTGTAACAAAACTGAAATGGGATCTTAAGTGAAACTTAGATTGTACCATTATTGTTCCTAAATCTGCATGTTTATAACAAAAATTGGTTTAGAAAACCCAATTTTTATACGTGGCTAACAAAATTAAAGAACTATTTTCTTGTTTGTTGTCCAGAAATGCCATTCTTTACAGTTGAAGTTACTTGCCAACCCATTTAATTGCTAGAATGCTAAGCTAACTCAGAATACAAAATTAAAATAAGACATATCTAATTCGAATTGCTAAATAATCTCAACGGACGATTTATACTTCTGCATCAAATTGACGCCATTGTGAGGCAGGGCGTGTGGGTTGCCATGAACTCCCTGTACAGTTCCTATGTGAAGCCTGTCATGTGCTTGAGTAGATTTAGATGAGTAGATTAGTTACTTTGTGGTGCATATGACCTTCATGAAGAACTATAAGTCAGTATAAGTATATACTAGGTATAAGTCAGCCTTGATTGTGATGTTTGCCATTCCTTCACCTAGTGGATACTATCAGAAATGCAATTCATTACAGGCTAAAATAAACGGATTTGTTTACTAGGTATTTGATTTGAACATATGACATTAGGCGTTTGTTGTACCATCCCATGGGCACCCGTGATCAAACTTAATCACTATTTTGTTTTCTAAATGTATTGTTTGCACTTTAAAATCCTGGATAGCAAAGCTAATACTCAACAATGAGTATTCAGCCTGAGAAAAATGACGACATATAACAAGGAACTCATAAATCTCAGGTACAAAGAGCTTAACGTGACAAGGGTTCTGATGTATCTGTTGTCTCATTGAAACTTACTTAAGGACTTCTCTTTTGAGGACCCCTGTGTTGTTCGTCTCTGTAGTTGACATTCTGGGCTTTGAAGCTCTGAGCTCGCCGTCGGACAGGTTGATCTGAACTGCTGAGAGTCCAGATCGATCGAAGTGTCTCCGGAAACGAAAGCCGAGGACAGCGGAAGAAACAAAGCTTGTGGATTAGCCCTTGTGTTCTCGAGGCCTGACTTGATAGAGTCCCGACATGGCGCACTGAAGGCAGTCTGAATTTCTTCCTTGCGTTCATCTAGGCTCAGACTTAAGTAGAGATCCCTGTTTTTATCTGTCTCCCGGTTGCGACAGCAGTCCAAAGACAGTCCGATATGAGGCGAACCAAAGGAGCAGAGCGAGGAACTTTGCCTCTGCAGCGAAGTCGACGAGCCGAAGCCATTTGTTCTGGGCTGCGGGAGGTCGATGAAAGCGAGCGTCTCCTGCTGACAAACGGCGATGTGTTGTCGCAGAATGGGCCTGTTCTCCTGGGGGTCATTTAAAGCCTGGGACTCAGGGGAACCAGGGATCCACATGGCAGAGAGCTCCCCTCGGCAATGGAAGGTGTGGAGATGGGGCTGGAAGTCAGGAAGAGGAGAGAATCCATAGCCAGGGAGCATGGCTCAGAGGGCACATGAGGGCTGGAGAGGGGAGAAAGGGTTAAAGTTAGGAGTGCTTAGGGTTAGACAACAGGAAAGTCCAGGATATATAATGCATATGGGTTTGGTAGTGCATTTGGGATCCCAGTCAGTCAGATAAAAAAAAAGACTTAAGCTGTGGGCTTTTGTACTTTTAGTTTAATTTGCTTGAGGCTTCAAAATGGACTATAACTGGTTTAGTAAACAAGTAAATAGTTGATCAGTGGGCGGTAAGTTAATGGTTACGATACAGATTGCCATTTCAAGCCACACCACCAGTTTGCCACCACTGTCAAGTCTTTACAAAAACTTTACAGTCTTTACAAACTTTAATGATACGCTGTCACTTTGTCGTTGTGTTTTGTCTTTGTCTGAGCATGTTTTTCACACACCAAAGACCATCGTAGCCATTTGTCCATGCATGTCCCGGTGTTGCTGCATAAAGCGGAATTTGGAGCCGACTGCTCTGCAACGCCCCCCCCCCCCACTACCCCCATTGCCTGGCTGGGTTCTGTCAGAGCTTCTGCACCGTCTTCCTGCTTTAATTAAAGAGTGCAGTTTCTAAGCTTCAAGCCCCTGTACTTATCCCCCTCTCAGTACAGCTGCCGCAGTCTTCCCAGACACCATCGGTCCGGCTGAACGGCCAACTGCATCCACGGCTCCGAGTTATTAGCACACGCCATTCAGAAGCATGAGAAAGAACAGTGTGTACTCGCTGATCTCTCCAATGAAATCATCCAATTTTATCTTGCACTTCTCATTTAACAAATAACGATAATGTCTGGAAACAAATTCGGCGGAGTGTCAACCGAGGTCATGCTTGGTCATGTCATGGACTGTTGAATAAGTAAATAACTTTTTATACTTTCTTATGTTAAATAAGTAAAACTTGTTTAAACAAATATTTTTTTATTCTTGTACAACATTTTGTAACCTTTCTGGTTTTCTGTTTTCTCCTGATTTAGTGTCTTTCATTTTTCTTTATTTTGACACAGAAGACAATCTACAAATCAGATCTAACCCACAAAGGTCCTCTATCCCTGTGAGTTTACAAGCCTAGGAATTCAGAATGTCTGCACTGGTGTGCTAGCAGAATATGCAGTCGCTCCAAATGGTCATCTAGATTTTTGTATCTAATCTGTATTATTATAGTAATCAATCTTACAAATTCAATTCATTATAATGAACGTTTATCAGTGCATTTTGTCTAATCATGTGATGTTTGTGATGTAACATTGATATGTGAAATATGCCAGTGGTAGCAGTAGACTAGAAGAATTTGGACAGTAATTATGGTGTAAATACAGTACGTGCACAGTACAGTAAGATCTAACAATTTTATAAATTAAAGTCTTCTATGATGTGGCTCAAGCAGCTCTGGTTATGTGTATTTTATGTACGTAACTGCAAAGTCTGGACAAAGAGAAGAAACCATATTAAAGAAAGTACAGACCACAGTTAATGTATTTACATCCATAAATGAAACCTCAGAAATGTCTTACAAGTTAATCGAGCCCCACACCGACCCTAATGTCACATCTGCCAAGATGTTCTACAACTTTATATTAGTTCACAGATTAACTCGGCCCACCTTAACTATTAATCACCACAGACATAAGACATGGATCAGGTTGGGTTTTTTTTCTTCCACACCTGCATCCATACGGTTTAAAAAGCCACCTCTACCACCCCAGCACATACAGTACAGATCCAGAACATAAGCACACAGCGCACAAACGGTTACCTGTTCCCTACTCTAAACAAAGGACCGCTTTATCCCTGCAGATGGAGAGGGCTGTTAGGTGCACTGGAGATTTGAGAGGGTGTGGGAACAGATTGGGCTTCTTCAAAACACACACAAACGTATACACAACAGAATACACACAAGCACACACACACATAAGGAGCGGTACAAAATGAGAAGACTATTCAGAACTAAAACAAAACCTATTAACTCACAACTTTAGGAAATAACGGTAATGACTTTTGAGAATTTCATTATGTTGAGTATTACAGCCCATTAGCCTACACCTTTTCTATACGTTCAGTTAAATTGCGCGTGTTATTGACCATTTTGAGTAAATTAAAACAACACACTTCTTGCCTTTCTCTGAAGGGGTTATTTGCGCTTGTCTTTTTGGTGCTCTTATTTTCCCTGTAATTTCACTAGGCTCCTTTAAGACACTGTGTCTGCGTGGTAAATGAGTAGAGACACGGCAGGCCTTTCATGATGACTGTGATTAAAGAAGAGAATTCTTCTCTCTGACACGGCACAGTATAAGCCTATCAAGATGGTTCGTAGCTGCCGGTATCTCTCGGTGAGGAGATTTTGTCAGTTTCTATGCAATTTTCAAAAATATGCTTAATGATTGTTCATTGTCGGGATGGAGCTTGAGACTGACAAAATACTATTTTGATTTATTTTATGTGACAGATGCACGTAGGACTATATTACACCCGGCTTATGTCAAATGAAATAGCTTTTTAAATTGATGACACACTGGCTAGAATGAGAAATATGTGGACTTGTGACAGAGGAATTCCTTTTTTGTGGTATATCCAGACCCATTGTTAATAAGTGTGCTAGTTTTTGTTTCTTTATTAGTATGTATCTGCCAATATACAGTGCTGTAGCTGTGTCCATGTGCATATAGAAATGGTTTTGCTTGAGTCTGGTTTACAATAATAAGCCACACATCTTCAGGTTGTAATAATCATATTAGCTTTATTGAATTAATAAACAAAAGACTGGTTAACAACACACTTAGTATTACTTATACGCTACCTGTGGCTTTAGAACAGATGTGTACATTGCTTAGATGCAATATCCACATCATTGTACTATAGCTTAGAAAATATATTAATAATAATAATACAATAATAATAATACAACATTTTTATATACACAGTGGTACCAAAGCAGGAACACACACAAGACAGCCTAAGACCAAATTCAGAGCCGCCTACTAATGTTTTCATTAATTCTGGAGTATCTGCAGGACATCACTACAAACCCTGCAAGAACATGCCAATTGAAGTTTGGTAGCTTATTATAAAGCATTAAAAATATCCTTTCATGCAGGTTACCTTGCTAATTAAAGCTGAACAATCATCACCAACATATTTGCTTTTTTAAAAAATTGATTGTGTCCGTAAAAAGGTCATTACTTTATAGAGCAAGTACTTCTTGTAAAGAAAAAGTAAAAAAATAGAGTATATCTTTAATCTTTATGTAATGTGTAAGTGTTTATACATAAAATAAAAACGCTAGTAGTTTTATGATGTACTGCAAAAATATTTTGTTTAATATGTTCTGATTGGTTTCGATTGGCGTGACGTGTGTGTCACTGGTGTTACTTTAAGCGGCACCATTTAATGAATCAATGACAAAGACATTACGTGACAGAAAAAACTCTATTTATTAAATATATAAATATACTTTAGATTGTACATGTTGAATCCAAGCCCACTAATGGTGGCCCTAAGAGAGGTTTGGTTTTCCATTCGTCACTCATCACGCATGTGTTTAGTCGCAGCACATAGACACCGATATGGGCGAAAACAATGAATAAGCCATTCACAGAGTACATGCAATATGGCACATAAAACCACTTCCATGGTTTTAATCCTCGTTAAATCTTGAAGCTTCCTGCCTCGTATTTTGCTCCATTTTAGGGATTTTCCCGTGTCTTGAGTGGCTCTTTGAAAAGTAGGGTCTAACAGTATGGTGACACAGGCTTGTGTTTGTGTGTTACATTGCATTGGCCAGACTCACACAGGCTCTCTAATTGCTCTGCTGTGAGTCGCCAGGCTCTGGGTGGCCACTGAGCTTCAGGATACCAGGGTGGCTTAGACGTCGCTTCGGATGACCTGCCTGTGTGAGACTCAGTTAGTAATGAGGACTACAGGTGAAGATTCGCTAACCGGTAACTTAGACTGGTTTGATATTACAGGATCACACCCTATCTGGAGATTAACCAGGGTCTTCATTATGTGAACCGAAATAAAAATGAATGAAATTTACAAAATGCTTAATCAATTTTGAACAATATTGTGATTAAAAATAAACAGAAATAAATAAAAGTTACAAAACCCACAACCAAATAAGTGGACGGTGCAGGAATGATCTTTGTTATAATCGTTACAAAAACTTTCTAGAAAGTGCAGTTACTGTTATTTTCTTTAACTTATTTGATAGTAAGTTAAGTGTTTTTTGAGGTAACTGATTGTGTTTCATTTAGCTAATTTGCCTCGTGATTGTAATTTCTTTTGCACAAAGACGACATGGGTCATGTTTATCATTGTGTCTTTCTTAAATTCCTTAAATGTTAGGTCAGGGGTGTTAAAAAACGCTTCGTGACAAGCATTGGATAAAAACACCTCACACAATATTACATTAGACGTGATTAAAATGATCCAAAGCTTTAACTTTAAAGGGTTTGTCCGGGCGTGTCTAATGCGTGTTTAATCACAGCTAATGGATCTGATCACCTGCCGTCTGAATTCCAAATGAGAATCCGCCCTTATCTATCATGAGAGGAGAGGAACTGATTTTAATCATGGCAGTTTTGGATCTATCCCCAGGCAAGGTGAACAGGAGCAGATGGGAGTGAAGGCTCTGGTGTTTACGTTTTGGAAAGGGTCTTAATCTCGATTAGTGCCTGCAGCCTTGTCTTCTCTGCCGGCTTTCTGAGCCTTGACAGTCGCAGAATTCCTGGCTTAACCTTTCATGCAGCATCACCTCTCACAACCCGGCATTATTTAAGACATCGTAAGAAAGAAAAATGGCACGACTGAGGCAGCTATTGTTGAAACGTACACCATGTTTGTGCTAGTCCGAGACCATTTCTGAGTCCTTACTACACCACAAAACAAACTCAGATGTCCTTAGAGCTGAAATAGCATGTAAACACTACTGGCTAAAGGATATTGGTTCTTCCTCTTCATGGAATTCCATACAGAACAGAAGTAGGTTAAATAGACAGAAACATTCCAATATTTAAAAGCTTAGAAATGTGATGCTTCAATTTTTTTTTCAAAAATTTTATTTTCATCAACAGCTCGTGTCTCGTCATGATTGCAGCCGGAAGGCATAAATACATTCGATGTTTAAATTGCTTAATAATAAAACACCTCAGCTAAAAAAGTGAACGATCTACCAAGAGAGAATCACACCAAACCACTGATGTGCCAAATTTATTCCTCCACAGCTTATCCAAACAGGGTTTGGCGCCTAACCAAACCCACATGTTCGTGGGTACGCGGCACACAGATAGCAAGATCTTAGAGAGCTGACCAAACTCAGCTAATCTGGTTCATATACAATTTTTACATATAAATTCATTCATATAAATTCAATCGTTCATTGCAATTTAGCCAATCAAAGTGATGGATCGGAGTTAGTGCCCGTCCACTGACGGATGATGGTTGATGATGACAGATTTTATTATTTTATTATGCAAGGCATATGTATTTAAAAAGTTTAATAATTAATAAATAGATACATCATTATAATAATAGTTAATAAATAGTTAAATAATTGATTTTTTTTATAAATAAAATTAATAAAATATTTTAAATAAACAATCATTAATGATCATGTAATTAAATAAATTATATATAGAGTATATAAACAATTAAATCAAGCAGTTATTCAATTATTCTGTTTTAATTATATATTATTGATTTTTCTATTTGTTTAATTCTAAAATCCATACAATCAGAGCTATTTTCTAATGAAAATAAATGATCACTGATTTTTAAATTTGCATAAATAAGTGTAAGCATAGATAGGTATTTTTTTTGCAAATTGAGGCTTGCTAGTTTTTGGTACACGGAGGGTGATGTCAGATGGCATGCATTTGAAAAGCTTGCCTTAGTACAGTAACATCCTCTCTACAGAAGTGGACACCTATATAGTCTGCAGAACAGCAAGGCAGCTCACCAGGTTTCCCTCGAGCTCCATTTTTGTAAAAAATCATATCTTGTTTGAAGGTTTAACAAACTAATAAAAACTGCAAATAAAAAAGAGATTCTTCAGCTTTTCTGCACAGCCTCATCTGATTAAGATCTCTGAATTAAACACTGTTGTGCCATAGAGAGATGATGACCTACTTTGACGATCTGCCAACGTGTCCGCTGTCTGTGTGTGTGTTGGGGGGGGCCTGTTGGGTTTTTTTTTTTCGTACTGCAGGTAATCTGAGCCAGCAATTTCCTTCCCTCCCCTGGATAATTATCAGAACAGGGACAGGTGAGGACAAGTCTTACACGGCTCTTTGTTTTGAAACGTGATCAGCTAGTTAAAGACACCTTGAGATTGACCATCGTAGAGGCTCTCCGGAACAACACGGACGAGGCTGATCAGAGAATCGAAATCGGGTATTAAAGGTGAAAACATAGGAATTTGTAACGAACACTTGTGTCTACAGAGTTGATCCTCGCAACAATGTTTGTGGTTGAAAACAAAATTCCGACTCTTCTGTGTTTCGTGTTTAAACACAGACTGGTGCGTGACACTCTTATGAAAGCTGACTACACAATAATGACTTTGCTGAGCTATCTGCACATGCTCTGTGAGTCCGTCTGAGAGAGGTTTGCCCGGTATCATATCTGATGTGATGGGACTTGGTTAAATGAGAACCCGAAAGAGCCTGCAGGCTGCTAAGCTAGACAGGTGTGAGCCAATGGTCTTTCACACACACACCTGAAGGCTTATTTAGTATTGCCTTTCACGGACCAACCCACACACAGACAAATGAACATCACATTTACAAGCCCTGGTCAGAACATCGAGGGAAGGGAACGGTGAACACGTCAAGTGTGTGTGGGCTAGTAATTATCTGTTTATGGGATTACATGTCCCTGTACTTACAAAAGGAATGCACAGTATGACCAAAAAAAATGAAGACACCCTGCTTAACTTGTTAATTTGACTGTGCCACACCCACCCAACGCCCATTGCTGGTGATAAAAAGAAGAAGTTGAACAGCCGTAAATGACAGGTACATACTTGTAGTATTTTAATGCATTTTTATTACTTAATAAACTGACTGATGTAAAAGGAGACGTCGATTTGCAAAATTCTTGCCCCACCATGGTCAGGTGTTACTACACACAGACTCAGTACATAGCACAGGGATGACCGGGACCCCCAAAGCGCTTGTTTGTTTGTTTGGTATACTACGATCTCAAACACCCTTAAAGCAAGTCCTGTCTTAATAAGGGTTGCAGCTTTATAACATCATTATTGTAGATATACACTGGCCAGGCTTAGTGGTTAAGGTAATGGTTAAGCGATCAGAAGGCCTCTGGTTCAAGTCCAATTTAAAGTATTTGATTTCAGTCTAATGGTTTATGATAGTTATCGTTTTCTTTAAAGCAATTTTATGAACCAACATGAAATCTTGTATCTTAAATCTTATTGCCAGATTGGGAAGTTTTAATCAGAGAGTTTGTAATATATAAAAAAGCTCATGTTCTAAAAAAAAACACTGAAATCTGGCAACCCAACTGTTTGTCTAAAATATAGTCAATTGTGATTCTTAGTTAAAAGACATATTTAAGTAAAAGTCAGAATCTACTTTCAAAAGTACAAGCACACAAAAATACTCAATTACACTGAGTAACGTGAGTAAATGTAATTAGTTACTTTCCATCTTTGGTAATTAGCCCGTTTGCTATAGGTGCTAGTTAGCTAGTTAAAAGGATTATAACTGTGTTAAAGGATTAAGATCTATAGATTAAGTTTAATCATGTGTCAGTGTCCAATCTATGAAGCAAATAATTTTCTACATACTGCACTAGATACAGTACATTTGTTTCTAACAAAGACCTGACACACACACACACACACACACACACACACATTCCCCAAATAACTGGGATCTTGTCATTCCACTCAAATTGCCCAGAACGCCGTAGCGCGAGACAAACACTGAGCCCTGTGTGCCTTGGTCCATGTTACAGAAGAACAGACCCTATTTGTGTGGCTTTGTCATGGTCTCCAGAACCGGGGGTTGAGTCGCCCCAGGTGAGGCTTTGCTAGGTCAAATCCCCTCCCCCCTGTTCCGTACCCCTACTCCTCTTCCTTCACCATCAACTCATTCTGCAGGTGAGCTCAAGCTTTGCCCTTCAACCCTGTTAACAATAAGCTAGGCAAACACGGTTGAGTGAAATGCCTTGTGCCGAAAGCCTCGGAGGCCCCTAGGGGTGTCCCTCGTGCCCTTTTTGTCCCCGTTGACATGAGAAGGATGGACTTCTAAACATGCAGAGAAGGGTGGAGTCTGGAAGTTGCAAAGTACAGCTAGTAAATCTGCGACTCGGGTACAAGTTGGTGCAGATGGCTGGCCCGGCTGCTTCCTCTCCGACTGACAGATGATGGGACAGGTGCACTGAACCGAGTACGGGGGAGGGGGTGGGGGTAAATAAAACTGTAAATCAGACGGGACGCGCATAATAGACATCCTGCCATAATCCAGTCTTACATAAGCAATAATAAACACCAAGTGTGAGTTACATACCAGGTTCATGACACTATATTTTCAGAAATGTAAAGAAATACATCACTCTCATAAATATTCATCTTCCTAATGGTAACAAATATCATAAACAGAGAAAAGATTTTCTTTCTTTTGGTAGAAAGCTGTAATCAGCATGTTGACCACAACTATCCATTATACATTGTTGTCCATCCAGTGTTGAGACGTTACTGTGAGCCAGACAAACTGGGCTGTGTAACGGCCTGAAACTAACAGCCTGAGTCACACAAGCAAACAAACTGGCACTGCTGGGCACAAGAAGATAAACATTCTTTCAGTCTGGCTTCTCCCACTGACTCAGTAATGCTCATAGTTTAGCAGTTTAAAACACAAACTCAATCATTATCTGTGTCCATAAATACTCAATGAAATAACGATGTCTAAAAACCCTGTGACAAATCTTCAATGAATCAAACATCATCAGTTATTAACTTATTTCTGTTCGTGCTTATTGAACTGATGTGCCTAAACACGCAGGGATAAAAAAAAATCGTTGTTTCTGACAAAACGCCAAAGAATCGATGTATCGGCATGATTGAAGAGGATTGTTATCAGTATAGAAGTAAAACTTTTAACCTTCTTACTTACAGAAACAGAGTTTTTGTTCTCTTTTTCAAGAATTATGTTTTGCTATCTGGTGAAATTTAGATTCGCTGCATCATTTTACATTTGCAATGTACAACATTCAGCATCAGGGACTCAACAGTGGTTTGGTGGTAGTTGGGCTGGAACCAATGACTTGCTGATTACTAGCCCTGGCGTACATTGCTAGTACACCATCAAGCCTATAAAGAAATTAATTAAATAACTTTGGCGTCCAAATGTATATAAATGAGTTTAAAGTGATGAATTTTACACTTTTGAGCTTACCACAACTACCATACTTAATGAGCACAAGACAAAGAGAAAGGCACACAGAAACACCCTCGACAGAGCACCGATCCCCAACCAGAGACGCAAACGCATTCTCCTATTAAACTGCATTATACATCACTTTTTTGAACCCAGGATCTTCTCACCTCTTTATTTAACATCCCAGCAGGATATATAAACTTTGTTTTTATTTACCGTCCTACTGCATACTAGAATAAAGTGTTATGGTCTGAGTCGATATTCACTTCAAGACACTTACTGTTTACACAATAACAGCAAAACATCATATTACCACTGTCGGGTCTGCGGGTATTATAGTAGCATTATGTAATGCTGGATTCAATAATGGTTGTGTGATGTCGTTTCTTGAGTGAGATTTTTATAGTTAATGTCTTTTACAGACTATTATTTTAAAGGTTGTGATCATTTCAGCACTTTTTTTACTGTTTTCTTCTACAGTTGATATTTAATACCCTCCCATTATCATATGATTAGCCTTTTTTTGTGTGTTACAGGGTCATGAATGCTAACCCTAGCTAAGGACAGAGATGTAGGACATTTTTCTGGGGTCTTTTGTGACTTGCTGAATGAGTTGTCACAGAACATAAAGCTTAGTGCACTGAACAAGAAAATCCCCTGAGTGCATTCATCACTGTTCCACTGTTTTACCTTCTCCAAGCTTTTTCCTTAAATCGTCACATAGTTACATACTTAATAAACCCTTATGTAAGTTCAAGTATGATTTGCGTTCTATAAGCCTTGCTGGTTAGTTTTGTTAACTATCTGATGAAATAAACGTCTTTTAAAAGTGAAATGTAAGAAATACGCGACAACATCCATCAAAACAGAGACAGGGTGACCTAAAAAAAGTTGCTTTTTTTTTTGCTCGGAAAGACCACTGCAGGCTACACATTGAGATCAGTGTCTGTTTCATGCAGGGATTTATCTGTCTCCGGGGGTAATGATAGGGTGGTTTGAAAATCTAGTTCATCACAGATCATCTCTTACACAGTGCATCTCCACTGGGAGACTGACCGGCACCTGAGCTCATTCCATTCAGAGACTCAGAATGTTCTCACCACTCAGAATATCTTACAACACCAGCGATATGACAATGCAACTGGATGGATAATGAATTTAATAGAAACCCAATAATATTTTTGGTGTAATCTCTGTCCACGTTTTGGGATACTGAAAACAATACGTATTCTGTATGTCACAATAACCATTAAAGGAAAACTACAAAGGTTGGTCCAGCATTAGGTGATTCTGTTTAAAAAATGCATTATTGTTGATATTGTTAGTGGTTTTTTATTTTTATTTTTTTTCATAAATGACACTTAAATTAAAGGAGTTATGATTCGCTAGGTCTGTTTATGTGCTGTAGTTTCTACAAAACTAATCTAGTCTGTGTCACTCCAAACTCTTATTCACCCTCCAGCTGTGGGATCAGCACTTAGAGCTTTTTTTCAGCCGAACACTGGGTCATTAAAAGGACACTTCAATCTTTCACTCAGCATACACAAACAACTACTTAAGAGACAAACGAACAAGTCATAATCAGCTCGGTTCGGGACTACTTACTCATGATGTTGGTAAAGACTGGTAAACTAAAGATCATTTAACTTGGTCCAAAATTGCAGCCAACTAAAAGCCAACTAAAGGCTTTGCATTCCGGCGCCGACACCATCAGTTATAAAGCATGTTGGAGAGAACATCGCTGTTAAGAACACACAAGAATACAAAGCCTTTATTTGTCATATATATATATATCCCTGCTAGCTGTCTGGAAGCTGGTAGTGGTACTGGTAGTGGTACTGGTAGATAGTGAGCTGGATCAGACGTCGTGCAGCACCACAACAGTCAAGGGTCTTAAATAATAGCTCAAAAGTGGTTGCATAGCAGAGCTGGGATTTAAAACCACAACATTTGAGTTGTTAGTCCTTAAATCTACCCACATTTTAGGATTTTAGTGGTCAGTGTAACCGGACGGAGCCTCAACCTGGGTGAACCACTTTCCTTATTATTGACTCGCATCTGCCTGGTTGTTTTTTAAAATGAGTTAAAAAGAAAGTCACTTTATTTGACACTGCAAAATGATGGGGAAAAAAGGAACGAGAAACGTATTTACACAAGCATGTGGATAACCAATACAACATATAGATTCCAGAAATAAATAAAATGAATTACGTGTATACGTGCACGTATTTATAAAAGTGACTGAGCTCAATGATTTTAGAATACTGCAGGATCCTAAATTCTGGCATGTCCAAACTTATTTTAGAAAAACAAGTTCAGGTTTACATTCTGAAGAAAGCAATTAAAGACTATGTTAGCTAAGCATGAATGCAAAGTCAACTATAACAAAAATTTTGTCGGAAGTGCAGAAAAGTTCAGAGATCAAAAGTGTTAGTATTAAGACATTTATGTTGTTAGTTAGATAGATAGATAATAGATAGATGGATGGATGGATGGATGGATGGATGGATGGATGGATGGATGGATGGTTGGTCGGTCGGTCTGTCAGTCAGTCAGTCAGATAGATAGAAAGACAGACAGACAGACAGACAGTTAGATAGATAGATAGATAGATAGATAGATAGATAGATAGATAGATAGATAGATAGATAGATAGATAGATAGATA
>JAOTRQ010000011.1:1132146-1152469 GCA_028565875.1 Hoplisoma paleatum | reverse complement strand
CAAACGTGTAATGTGCAAACTGATTAACTGTCAAGAACGGTGAAGTTGTGACATCATTTTTAATCAGGCATTGTGAGCTACAATTTATGTAATGTATTGTTTGGTCTACATCTTTTCGTTACGCTCCTTTTACATGGAACAACACCAAATGTCTGGATTTCTGGCTTTTAATGACGGACCTTAAAATGTCTTTTTTATACTATAAGCCAAAAAAAGCACTTTCCAAAATGTTCCATGGCTATAATATGCTATAAATGGCTATAATAGCTTCGAAAGAACAAAAGAAAGTTTGTTTTCATTTTAAATGTAGCTGGTTTTATGCAAATGCATATAACAAGCTCATAAACATACGTAACATCCCTGCGTCCACTTTTAGTACTTTGCTTTGTTTGTTGTTGTTGTTGTAAACAGCCATGTTTAGCAAACAGCAGTAATCACAACCCAGGCCACTTCTTCCTCTTTGTATCAGTTGCAGTTTGTTTTGTGTTGGGCTTCCTAAAGAAACAGAAGGGGTTTACCCAACATCTACACGACTTCAAGATAGGAGCTCGAACTCTCCGATTTCAAAAGGAAATCTCGAGCGTGAAACTAATTTAGTGTGGCAACTAAAAAAAAAAAGCACTCCGTCGACGCTTTGGCGAGTCCTCCTTTCAAGTCCTGCTACTCGTCTTGCTTCTGTGCCAGCTGTTGCTACGATTTTACTGCGTCTCGTTAAGACGACCCACAGCTTGGAGGTGGGATGCCGAGAGACTGAGGGCCTGTCGGTGATGGAGAGAGGGATAACGACGCCTGCTGAGGCTGAGAGGGAAAAGGAGAGAGGGGGCGAGTGGGCGGGTGCGGAGAAGAAAAGAAACCTTGATATTTACTGCTATGGGGGCCAAACAGCTGCTGCTGTGAACCTTAATTCATGGCCTCCTGGCCATAATCCCCTGAATTCCTGGGTCGGCTCATGACCACTTGTCAGGGTCCGGCATGGCCCATTCTTTGGGGTGTTCATACCAGAGAATGAGACCAGAATGCCGTAGTTAGCTAGTAACGACGCTTGTAGGAAATATTAGAGATGCCGCATGCCTCACGAATAGGCCGGCTGCCTTCCTATTGATGCGGAATAAAAATACCTTCCACTGTACGGAGGCTTTACTTTTAAATACTGTGTGATTGTTGTGAGCTACAATTTTCTCCTCTTGGTGGAATTATTTATACTTTATTTCTTTAGTGATGCAAGCATCAAGCCAACATATGGCTACGCACTGCTGCCAACATTTGTACTTTTTTTTTTAAATGTCAAAGAAAAGCCAGAGAGGACTTTTGTCTTTGTGCACTGGACACAACAGGATGCCGGAAGCACGAGTCTGACGCTTTGTTTCCTTCCGAAGGCAGCTAATCAAAGCAAGAACAGGGTCAGCGGGGAATGATAGGCAAACTCCGGAGAGAGGAAAAGCACTGGTTGTGATGAAAAAATGCAAGCCTAGGTCAGAGAAAGTAAAGTCTTTTTAGGAACTTCGATTTTACATTAAAGACATTATGACTTCCTGGCAGGCCAGTAAGGCGGACAGTTTTCTATTTGGCACTAGGAGATTAGGACTTAAGAGGCCCCTGAGTGACTGTTTGTTTATTGTGAGAGTAGCAGAATCCTGTTCTCTGGTGGCCTGGCGAGGTCTGGAAGTTGTGCAGGTTGATTGGAGCGGTCAGGGTGAAGACGGATGAGCCGCCGACGTTAACGGATGGATGGCGGGTGGGATGGGCCGGAATGAATAAGTGTATACATGCCGCTGGACAACAGGAATCCCTCCAGGACAGGAGTTAGGTGGGAGTGTTCCGCATACGAAAAAAAAAAAAGGCCGGAGAGACAAAAGGGCCAGTCATTCGTTTCGGAGCTCGGGGAGGGCTTACATGATGCCCCGGGCAGCAAGGAGTTAAAATGTCCTGTTCTGCTGGGAGCTGATGGCCAAGTAAAACAAACAGAGCTGGAGTGAGTAAGTGGAGTGACCAGGGGCTCGTTACTCAGCAGGAAGAGGTTACATTCAGAAGTATGGCCAGTGGGGGAAGAAAAACATACACCGAAATGGCTGGGGTAGAATAATACACCTGTACTGACAATCTAGTATGTAAGTTAGAACAACTAACAAAAATGATAAATGCATTTTGAGAAATGTGTGCGTACCAAATGGAAGCAAGTTTTCTGTATTTATAGTTTGCCATCTTCCAAATCTAAATGCACCTACTTAGCATTTTTATCCCGAACAGACATGATCGGGAAGAAAACATCTGCAAACGTTATGCGTCAACTCACTTTCTATGATTTTATCTTTGTCGCTCGAAGGAAAACCACATTTAGTGGCCTGTCTTCTTAAAATTTCTTTATTCATGAGAAATATTTTCGAGACAAACGGTCGTACAGAAAAGAGTGAAAATAACCAAACGAGATGAGAAAATAAAGACACCTGGTTTTAATCACTTGATCATTATTTCCATGAGTTCCCAAACCAGTGAAGCATTGGACATATTCTACAACCGGTGGGTTTATTTTAGCTTTTAGCTTTTAAAATATTAAAGAGGTGGTGGGGGGTGGAAGGGTGTGTGTTTAAGTGTATTTATGCCTGTGAGGCTTAAACTGATGGCAAAAACTAATTTCCATTGCAGACAATTAAATAGTTTTTACTGGCAGCTGAATTATTCCTCCACATTTATCCCAATCCATGCAGTGAAACATTTGCACACACTACTCAACTCACATTAGGGGGCAGCAGTGAATACATGTGCCAGGCACGATGGGCACCCCTAGTATCAACTTCTTAACGGTGTCCCAACAATTTAGAGAATCTTCTTATTTTGTTTCACAATTTAATGTAGTACTTTAAGGTAATGCGCTGCCACTTCAGTGTCTCATAACAAATACATACCCGGCATAGCCTGGATTCAATTGCCCCCCCCCCAAAAAAAAAAGCACATTAAAAAGCCTCTTTTCCACCTAAACTGCCCTTAGATTTTCTGATATGTTCTGTGGTAGGCTGATTTTTGATACCCTTGAAGCTCCGCATCATATCAGTAACCTTGTTCTTTTTTTTATCTTTAGCCTTTATCTTTCAGCATGGCATGCTAGCGTGGTCATCCGGTCAATGAAGACAAAGCCTGGCTTTAAAACGAGGAGGTCAGTGGTAACATGAGGCCTGGGGGAGGTTTGAGGAGTTTGGGAAAGGTGCAAGGTATGGTGGTGGGTGGTTGTGGTGGTGGTGGTGGTGGTAGTGGTGAGAGCATTAGTCTGAAGGATTATGGGCCCAATGGACCAGCTGGAAGAGCATTACATCTACGCTTTACAATTGCACCCGGCCTTTCATCTGGTCATTAACCGACACAATAAATGTTCTAATCCCTTTCTTTTCACACGTTATAGTCCTTCACAAAGGGGACAAGGAGAGAGGCAAAGGATGAGAGACGGAGCAAAAGGCTCAGGTAATAAGAACCGTAGAACGTGAAGTGATTTTCAAGTTAGAAGACATCCTACCACAAAAGGTCCTGGTTTGGAGTGTTTATGTACATAAAAAATATATTACCGTTATTAAACTTTTGGCACAAACCTCATAGTTCTCCTCATAGTCATGTGTGAGAATGAGAGGATTCCAGAATCAGCATAAACAGCAAAAACGTTGGTTTGAAATAACAGTTAAGTTAAAAAATAAAAAAACACTTTTCACAGCCAACAGGCAAGAATGTCCCTGCCACATACAGATTTGAAAATAATGCTGGAAAGTAAATGAGTGAATGAATGCAATCAATTCAACAATAGAAAGCCCTAAACCGGCAGGCTGGTGGGGTCAGGGAGGATTAACAGGCCTCCGGTTTCCGCTAGTGTTTGTCCTGTTGGGGCCACGCGGGCACTGGTGTGGGGGCAGGAAAGTGTTGCCCTTCTACCTCAACTGTATTTATGTATATATGCATGAGGCTTCTACCTACAGTCAATGTGAAATGGATTTCATATAGAAAACATGTCCCCAAAATTCTGGCTTAATATTAAAACAAAACAGAGACGACCTGGCAAAGATGGTGCTTTAACCGGTGACCTTCTGATTACTAGCCAAGTACCTTAACCTTTGGAGTACTGCTTGACTATAGTACATTATAACTTAGCACACTGAATAGGGTACCTAGGTAATAAGATGCATGTCCCAAGCCTGACAGGATTGTTTCTGGGACCCTGAATTAAGATTTTTTTTATGCACATAACTTTATAGCGGCACCAAACAGAGATGTGTTTATTACCTTTCTGGGAAGGCGTATTTAAACAAAATCGTTCTCTCCCACAGAATAATCAAAAAGCACCTCCAACCATGTATGTTGATGCCTGTGTGGTAGATAGCAACTGAGTACAACCTTAAGTAGGCGGAAATCTGCCTCAAAGTTGTGGTCTGGTGTCCTGTAGGGATTTATAACTACACGATAACTCCAAATCCACCAATCACTGTTAAGAACTAACTAAAAATGATGGGGGTTATTATTTAAACAACAAATTCTGCCAGTGATCGGCTGAACAAATAATTAATGGAATCCCTATTATTTCGGAACGTCAGTCAAGTGTTTGGATCACTTTGGATCCTGACAGATTTAACACAAGTGCTGAAGAATGTAAACCAACAAGCTCCTTCTGAAACCCTCCAGAGTGGATTGCGAGGATTTGGCATTGTGACCCTCCTATTAATCGAGACTTGAAACTGATACTACAAAGCACCGGTTTGTTGATCCTAGTGGCTGGAGTGGCAGTGCTGAATTTTGAACTGGGGAACATTCAGTTCTATTTGATGCACTGCTACAATGCTAGAGGGTGTCGAGTTTCAGAGGGTTCTGTCGCAATTGTGTTTACCCAACGGGTAAAGTCGTATTTGTAGATTTTAGCTGATCGATATGGTGCAATGCTTTTAAATGTTGGACCATAAACAAAACAACAAGGCACTGCCAAATGCAGGGAGTATATACTTAAACTACAAGCATGCACTCTCTATAGTTTAATGCGTAACTCTAAAAATGAATGAAACACAAAACATAATGTTTTTAGTCAATGCTGATCCTAATTCTATCTATTTCTTCTCAAATTCAAATTCGTGGGCAAATACATTTTCTATTTTATCACCTTTAACATCTGTTTTTATATTAATTGCTGTGCTTAGAGGGATTATTTTCAGACAGTTGTATAATCAGAACGGTCCTCGTTTTTATGCTGTATATTTTGATAAGATAATGTATCCTTAAGCTGGCAAGAGATGAAAGCGTGCGTTTCCACAAGAGCTTCCATTCTTAACTTAGCCTGTCAGGAAAAGTCAACACACATTGTGTATGTAGTGGATGTGTCATAAAGAAGAAATCTAACTTGCGTATGACATGGTGACAATTTTCTCGGGTGTCAGATGTGCCTAGTGGAAAAGGGAACATTTGCCTGGAGGAAAGGTGCGACTACAGGTCAGCCAGAGGAAAAACGATTGTGCCCGACATATTTCGGAATCTCTCACTCGTCAGTGCACACCGTGAGAAGCTCGATTGATATGCTAACAGAAGTGCGTGTAAAGCTTCAGATTTCGGAGGAACAGACTAGCATTCAGCCTGGGCGCTCCATCGTCTGTGCAATTCCTTCACCTTTCACCTCTGCGGTTCTGGGAAACAATGTGCTCTGCGGGCCGGTAAACTCCGCAAACAGCCCAGCGTGAGGGCTGCACTTAGTCCTAGCTCAGGGTTGATTTCTTTATCCTCCTATTATTCTGCAGCTCTATGGTCTTCGCCGCAGGGCTCCGTGCCGTGCCGAACACAGCCTCGGGACTTCAGAGAAGCACCCAAGTCGTATTTAGTGCAGGAACCCGATCGCTATGAAAGCACGCCCGTTTGAAGACCTTCTCTAAAGTATTCGACATGACAGGCTGAACCTCGAGTTCTGTATAAACACACATGCTTCAGTTCGGCTGGTGCCCATTACGGAGATGATTTGATTATAAAAGTCTCAAATCATCGTTTATCTCGGATTTATCTAAACCTGTGTAATTGTGAGTATCTGTGTCTGAGGGGCAGACAGGAATAAGCAAAGCTGTTTATTTATGGTACGCTACTTGACATTTCCACGGCAGGCCCTTTTAAACAGTTTAAACAGCGCCATGTGAAGGTGGACGGTTAAACTTTTAGTAAAAGGACCGGTCCTTTATGCTAGAAATGATACCAAACTGAAAGCTACCAACAATAGTATAAATGCTACCTTGACAATCAGTAATTTCTGGAAAGACTAAAGCATTGTTTGTGTAGACAAAAAGGTATAGAAAAGAGATGACAGACTTTCTAAGGGAGACTAAACATTTTTTTTACATTTTCAGCTGACGCCTTTATACAAAGCGACTTACAATTACAACATAACACTAATTTGACCAAATGAAAGTTAAGCGCCCAAAAATGGCAACTCGGCGGTAGTAGGGATTGAACCGGCAACCTTCTGGTCTCTAGCTCCATACCTTAATTTTGGTAACAGTGGTCTTGGTGTCAAGTTTCGAACTCTTGGGTCCGCCGTGATTAACACGGACTGATGGATTAGATATGATATTGTTTGGATCGTCAACATAATTCGGCGTAGGTCACTTTTCCATGACCGTGTTTTGATTCGTGCGCAAGATATTACCCGTACAAACACGGACATCCAGACCTCCAACAATTCAAATATTCATTTAATTGCAACACATTGCATTTGGATTCCATTCATTGTGTTTCACGACTTACTATTAGCACTGGGGTCACCCGCTATTAGCTCAGAGGTATCATGTGAGCAAACATTTGGGTGTTGAAGTAGTGTATCATGTTAGCCCACCGCCACATCCAAGACCCCATGTTCGAATCTCTGAGGGGCTATCAGTAGCTGTCTAAACAAACATGACCGGCTATATGATTGAGGAATGGCCAAAACAATGTGATAGATTAGCACCTTTTTTGCCTCGTGTCCAGTCTTTCCTGGTCAAACCAGAACCACTGTGGCGGTGAAATCAGTTTTCTGGTTCCAATAAAAAGTGTTGATTCATTAGTGTGCAGACATTTCATTAAGAAGGCATTCAAGCACCTACATTGTAAAAACAAATCTGTATACTACCGGTGCCGGGGCTACACCGATTTCTTGCATAAGTGATGCTAGTGGTAAAAAATTAAATTGTTGTTCTGTATTACATATTCTTATAATCAAGTATGCTTCCAAATCAAGGCTAGAAGCAATAGATAAAATTACATGGTTAGAGAACAGAGAAGAGCAAAGTGCACAACCTGCACTTACATCTCCTACACATATCCTCAATTCAACTCAATTACATGTCTATCATTCTCCAACTACACATTTAATCCCAGTCAAATAAGAGGTAGAGAACAATAACACGGAAAGCACTGGAAATACAACCAGCCTGGAGAATTCTACATTATTATTCCAACCAGCCTTGTGCACCTACAAGCATTTTCCCCCAGAAACTACAGCCTAGACATTTGTCCGACTGAGCACTGGAAAGCTTTATGGCCTGTGACAGGGCGTTGGCACCCTCCTCTTGCGCAATCTAACCACTAGGTTGGGCAGCGAGGGTTCGTGTGGTCAGCTGAGGTATGCGCGTCTTTATGCCAAATGTGATTAGGAGTGTGGAAGGGCGTGTACTGATAGAAAACTGTTAAGTGCTAATATTGAAAGTGCTCTGTGTCAACCACTACTTTTCTTCAGCTGACGTCTGCCGAGCTACCCTCAGGTGACATTGATTTAGCCCTGCCAATTTTATTGCCCTGCGTTGCTGGCCCTTCGTCAAGCACAGATCCATCAGCGAGAGGCTCCTCTGGCCTGGAGCTCTCTGTGGGGAATTCCTCAGGCCTGTAGTAATCAGGGAGGCTTCTTGGTAAACCTTAAGAGGAATTCATCAAAAGAGGTGGGGGCAAGTGGGACCAATAGCTCCAGCTAAACACTGAACTGTATTGTTCTGCAACCTTAACATTCCATTCTCCAAACCTTTCCACCGTTACCTCCCTTTCGCTCTGTGACAACCTCATATCTTTACTTCCAACCCAATAAACCAGATGAACACCAGGTCGTCCAGCACTTTTTGTTTTTGTTTTTTTGTTTTTTTACAATAAAACATCGTAGCTATGGGAGAAGATTCGTAAAGACTGATCAAGGATTCGTCCCTGCAACCAATCATCTCTGCAAATAATTGTATTTAATAGTATATAATTGTAATTATTCTAAAAGTCTAAAATAAGAGTCAATAAAAAAATTTCCATATGCTTGAATGATTGAAACTCCTTGGAACCTTCATTTAAGAAGACGTTGGCGTGTCATTTAAATCGTGCACTTGCCTAAACAAGACAGCTACAGGAAAAGCTTTGTTAACGTGTGAGGGTTTTTAGGCATTTGTAATGGAATCGTAGTAAACAGGCCCCAACATGTCGACACTGTTGTACATTCAGTCACAGAATGTTATAAAACTAAGTACTCACTAATACGCCAGGAAAGAAATAAAGATAAATACATAAAGATGACAAAAGCAAATAGACACAATCAGGTCTTAGATACACTGCAATACAGATGCAGTGTCACCAATACTAAAAAAAATAGGGTCTATAAAGTGTTTGAATATTTACCATCATTAAATAATGGTCTGAATCATAAGTCAACTCAAAGACCGCCATTTAACTCCGGACAATAAATACCACCGAAAGTAGTATTAGTTGGCCAGATAATTTTTTGGACATATTGAATAAACAAAGTTGCAGTTCAAAACCTAGGATTAGTTTTGTGATTTGAACGTAACTATATTTGAACCTTAACAAAAAAATTTCCACCAGACCAAACTGCTAATTTTGACACTTTTGCTGAATGTTTTTGGAATGCATGAGAAGGAATTCCTGCCATTTTTTGTATAACCGACACAGCCTATATTTAACTGCAGAGGAACAAACACATCTCTAGCCAAAAATGCAAATGCCAGAAATCATTTTGTGTATTCCTCGATTTAAATCTGTGACCGAAGCCACTGCCTACATGAAAATCAGACTTTGCAGCAGCAGCAGCAGCTGGCACTCGGGTTAGAAGCTATTTGAGTTAGAAGAAAGAGGCTTGTGCCTTACCCTGGCATGCATCGTCTACAGCTTCGTATCCCGGGCGGCACTGGCACTGGCCCACAGGAACCACCCACTCTCCATCCACAGTGCAGTAAATACGTGGTTGGTCTTCACTCTCAGCATTTTCCACACATGCCCCAGCGACCTCCCGCAGGGCCTGGTTCTCGCCCCCGGCCACGGTCTCGGGGAATGTTGCCAAGCTCTTTACAGTTCTGGGGCACATTTTGTAATAAACCCGAACAGAATATATAGCCACGCAGGCCCCGATGTCCTGAAAGGCCAGGTAAAAGCCTTTACGAGAGAGATTATCCACGATCCGCGTCTCTGTGTTGATTCTCATGTCCCCGACGCCGGAGATTTCGTCGGGTGCTATCGTGGTCACTTTGCGAAATTGGCCTTTGCGGAAGCTGGTCCCAATATCGGCATCAGCTTCAGAGGTGTACAAGTTGAAGGTCTCTTTGCAGGTGAGCGAGTCTGCGTTGAAAGAGTTGCAGTCACGAACGAGAAAGCGTATTTCCACAAACACTCTGGTGGCACTCGGATGGCGCTGGATGAACGTCGTGCGCAGCCAGTTGTCTTGCTCTCGTGCTTCTACATTGCAAATAAAGTAGTTATAGAGCAAGGTGCCATTAACAGCCTGCTGGCCAATCTCCCACTGAAAAGAAGGGAAAGACAAACATTTTAAAACCAGGATCAACAGGAACTGCAAACAGAATTAACGGGATACAAATATCAATTTACAGAAGTACATTTATTTCAAATGGCATTATGTTATTTTTATTGCATTTTATTTAATTGCATCATAAACATTCCTCTGATTGTCTCCTAGCACCTATGTTACTATACGCCGTGTTAGTATATGTAATATGTTGTAACATTTTATTTTTTAAATTCTTTGTCTGCATCTCATCACTATTCCATTAATTACATAAGAGGAGGGTTTTCCTCACAGTGTGTGGCATGATAATAAAAGACCTTACACCATTCACATATACAGCGAATGCTTTTATAAAAGCTGACGCCAACACTTAACACATTTCAACATTTTAAAGGTCCCTTATACTGTCTTAAAATACCACGCAGCTCATTAAAAGTGTAATTAAGCCCGCGTTCGGTCTAAACATGCTGACTGATGACTGGTTGGCACGCTTGGCGGTTTGCATGTTCAACGAGTTTTTTCCTCCCACTGACACAATTAATGCATTTCTTTTCAAATTCACATTAACATCTTCATTTGGTGAGTTTTCATAAGCGCTTTAGTTTAGTTAAAAGAGAACTGATACATTTCCTAAACCGCCCTGATTTTAATGTTAATGTCATGCTTATATCTTTGCACAGGGCTTTAAAACCATGGCCGCTGTAAAGCTGCAGGCATGATCTCGATGCTTCCAGGAGGAGTACAGACATGTCTGAGAGGGAGAGGTGCTGCGACACAAACCTATTCAATAATTAACACAAACGTGCAAAAACCCTTGAGAACTAAAATAGAATTTTATAAGATACGACACCATCCATTGGGAAAGGACTTGTGTTTGACATTACGCACCCCATTCTGATCTGGCCAGGTCAACCAGCCCAGCTCTCCTCCGGACGCCACCATGTCCAAGAGAACTTCTGCATTAATAAAAGAAGAAAAATGCAACATAAATAAAAGTACATTACAAAACATGAATGTATAGTTAACTTGCTTGAATTATATGTACAGAATAATTTAAAAAGCATTTTAATTATTATGTATAGCATTTACAAATCCGTATAGCATTTTAAAATCTTGAATTGTGAATGTATAGGTGTGAGTTCGCCGTAAATAAAGTGCATTTATAATGCTTAAAATCCCACAGAACAACATTTGTGGGTAAAAGAAAACTGTAATACTAGGATACTTTTAGATTGATTTAGAAATAACCACAAGTAAAAAAATCATTGACCTCATTAAAGTTGTTACTATTATTTAATTCAACTCGAATGCATGTTTATGAACTGCCTGAGGAAATCAAACCACCCAGAATAAGGCCACGCAGACCCGGGCCGCCAGAACAGTGGATTGCCAACAGGCGACAGCGCTACCGACCAACCCACCATGCTACCAGAAAACAGTCAGATGAGCTTAGTGAAGATCCGGTTTCCAAGTTTGTTATTTTTTCTCTCCTATGAATCCCAGGTGTAACCGTAACTTTAATGTGTTGATTTTATACCCTTTTTATTTGTGACCCTTGAACCCTGTCCAATGTAAAAACACGTCTGAATGTGGACACTGCCAGCCACACACCAGCAGCTTCTAATTCACGACAGACCTGTTTTAGGTATCTCAGTCGGTCATGTTAACATTATTCAAATTTACTGTGTGACCAAAAGCTAGAAAAGATCATGCCATATCCAAGTCACATTACCTCTTCTGTTAAAAATAATAAACTATTTAGAGTTTCTTTTTTGCATCGATGGTTGTTTTAAACTGCCAGGAAGTCATTTAATTAAAAAAAAAAAAACATTTTACTGTTTTTCTGTCAAGTTGGATGCAACCGTGGCCCGGTGGTTCGATCCTGAGAGTCGACAGGTCACAATCGAAGGGTCCTTGAGCAAGACATCAAAACTTCTAACTGTTACCCTGGGCGCCGAGGCTGGGGATGCCCGGTGTACCGGGCATGTGTGCTCACTACTGCCTCCTAGTGTGTGTGAGCGTGTAATAACGTGTTTCACTGCACAGATTGAGTTAAATATATGCAGTGGTTAAAAAAAGTATTCTAAATTATCTATGCTATCATATTCCTGTCGTGTTTTAACTTTTGCTAAAACGCTGAATTATATAAAAAATAATAAATATATTTACTTTTTGAACTGAATAACGGTTGAACGGAGACTCGTGTAGTAATAATAAGAACATTTCACTGTTTTTAATTACCAGTTGCTCATTACTGCAGGAGTATTAAAGTTATTAATTAAAAATATTTGTTATATAAAGTACATTTGTAAAGGTTTAAAAGCTCTAGCAGGTGAAACAGGGCGATTCCAGCACATGGAGCTTGTACTGAACCTGCCCCGACACTTCACCCTGACACGACGCCTGAAGGAACCTGCAGTCTCACACAGTTAAACACGACTCACCTTCTTTACTCTGAAGAGAAATAAAAATACAGTTCATGAGCACGTTAACAAACAGAATTCGTTTTATCCGTCGGTAATCCATTATTTGTTCGTGACGGGAGGTGAGAAAAGTTCGCTGAGGAAAAAACTACTAAAGTAGCTCCACCAGTTGCGCTCGAGGACTCATTGAGAAACCGACCTCATCCCAAAGCCACGCCCACTGGAATGTAACGTGCACCAGGAGGGGGTGTGGTCAGATAAACACTCCCCGCCCACAACCTGTCAATCTTCTCTCACCTGTAACCACATGCAGCTTCTGACCGAGTTCTGGACTGTTCAGGAACTCGTTATTAGTGTGTAAAGCTACTAGGCACTATGGCTAGTCAAAGAAAACACACATAAGGACTGAAATCGGGGCAGTTTTAGCACATTGGTTAAGGTCCTGGACTAGTAATCCTGGACTAGGTACTTGGTATGGTCGCCAGGCCCTTAACGCTCAACTGCTTAGACTCTGTAACACCAAGGTACTCTTGGTCAATTTCATTTCATCGTTTTGTGTGTGGCAAAGTCCCAGGTCTAATTCCCGGGTAAGGAAATTCAGGGCTTTTTGTGTATAGTTAGGATATTCTCCTTGTTCGTGTTTGTGTGGGTTTCCTCTGGATATTCCGGTTGTCGGGTTAATTAGAGATACCGAAATTGTCCTGTGTGTGTGTGTGTGTGTGTGTGTGTGTGGAGGAGGGGGGGCTCTGTCCTCACAGTGGCCCTATCTAAAAATTATTATTATTTTTAGATGCACACTCTAACTTCCATTTCAATACTTGAATTAAATTTTGGATCATTTATATAAAATAAATGTACATTTTTTTACCATGAGAAACTTTGTACTGACAGTTACCTGACAAGTACATCTTTTATTTTTTTTGATAATCAACATTTATTTTTCTAATGAAACAAAAGATCACTTTGTGTTACCAATTCCGTCTAAAAACTGGATCTCTCATGGTATGAAGCTATTTTCGAGTTAATGGCATTATATATAAGTGATAGAATAGAATAGAAATACTTTATTTATCCTGGGGGGACGATTGCAGAAAACTAACATGACTGATAATGCCAAGACGTATGAAGCATCTTATAGACATATAGACAGAATATTAATTAAGACAACATTCTGTACATGTCTTAACAGCATGGCCTTTTAGTCATGAGTGCAGGGGCTACACTGGATTGCCTGCGGTCCAGACCTGTCGTTCATATAAAATGAGTAATGTATTACACAGGCGGTACATCTGGTAAACTGATAAAATTATATCAATACATAATAAAAAGAACCAACAAGCGATGAGCTCTTAAATGGTAAAGTTGATCAAAAAGTAAGTTTATAACAAGGCTTATTTGTACATAAAACTAGTATGTTAATTAGTTGAATTTTAATAAGTATCTTGTTTAAATATAAATAATAAGGATTTGCAAATCATCATTTTTTTCATCAGTGATTGTTTATTTTGGCCAGAGAATATATATTAGAATACATTTCATCGATATTTATAGCCGAAATCCAGTAATTATTACAAAGTTCTAGTTGTGTTACACTCTTACCCAACTACCCCAGTAATGTCACTGAATGACAGTGTGCTGGTGGGAGCTTAAATTCAGCTGAAGTCTTAACAAAAGCTTCTCTTAGCAACTCACGAGAATTTAGGAGTCAAGCTCCGTATACTTTGAGACCCCCACTTTGCTGACTCCACAAGAGCCTCGTACACACTGAATGGTTTTGGCACAATAGACATGATGGCGGGAGGCCGGCTTCTTTAAAGATGACAAGAACTTACAACAACCCTTTGATTTGTTTTGGGTTCCTTTTACGCATGATACAGTGCACATAGGTAGTTTGCATTGTATATACTTAGAGAAACAAAGACACATAATACAGTTCGGCATCATGTCAAATCAAACACAAAAACAAATTAAGGAGTACATTACTTTTAAGCAGCACCAAATGTTGAACCTATATTTTAGCCTTCGGTATAATTGAATACGTCTCATAATGGGTACATTCCTATATGCAATCAAGAGCATACAAAATGTATACAAGCCAAACCACATTCAGCTGCACAAAATCTCAATGTTGGATCTTTCCAGGGGAGCATTAACTGTGTCTGCTTGCTTCCATTTCTATCTGGGCCCCACTTGAGATAACACAGATTGAAAATTATTGATTCTGTCAGTGGAGAACTGGTGTCGTCGACATGCTTGCTCTTCACATTCCCACCCCCAGGAATATGTCTATACAAAACCCCTCGAACCGAGCACTTCAGATGTGTCGGGGCTCTTTTCAGGCAACAATACCATTCTGTGAACTTCCCCACCCCTCTCACCTCATTTCACACTTCTCATTCACACATGCATATAAATACAAAGAGAGAGAGAGAGAGAGAGAGAGAGAGAGAGAGAGAGAGAGAGAGAGAGAGTGGGGGTTGAATACTTAAATACTAAACAAGTAAACAATGTATTTTAACTGTACCCCTTGTTAACTGTGTGTTCAAAACTATTAATCATTTGTTTCAATGTTTTACATCATATTTTCCCAAACTTCCAGCATGTACTTGCCTTTATGTAAAGTGACTTACAATTGCAATAGAAAAGCATTTTGAGCAGATGAAGAGCCTTTGCTCATTTTTGTATATTTTATATTTTCTGTACTGAGTGATTCATGAAATATCTCCACTGTAGGACTAATAAAGAATTATCTTATGATATCACTGCCTTGTGACTACACGAGTCCTTTTTTACATTGTGCTGAACTAACCGAATGCATGAAACTCATGGGGTGCGGCTAAGCATGTAATGTTCCAGGAGGAAAAGAAAGGGGAATGAATGAAAGGGTTAATTAAGCGATCGCTACATCTGTTGTTCATAAACTGTACCTAAGTAGTCACTGCTTTTTACCCATGTGTGTCCTAATAAATCAATCAAAAGCCCAGAGCGGCTTAAAAACACAGACATTGGAACTGGTTGTGTTTAAAGTTAATATTAAGTGCTTTGCTAAGACTGTGGCAGGTTAAATTGTTTAAATAAACTTGCTGGGGTAAAAAGATGAACTCACTCTGAGTTGCTTGTGTTCCTCCCGCTTCCACTGTCAACTTGTTTCAGTAATGGTTTGGTAAATTCACATATTATTTAGTATAGTGGTATGTGGTTTGGGACACAGCCAAACATTATGAACTCATGCCAGACGAGGATGTTACTTTGCAGTGAGCACAGTTTTCAATTCTTACGATATAGGAAAATATACACGTTATAGAATGACCATAAACTATGTGGCAAATCTTTCACTAAAAGAAAATCTTTCACAAAAAGCTCATAAAATTATTGAAATTAATTATATAAATGATTATTGGTGTCGTTGTGTAATATCTATGTAAATACACAAATAGTCGTCACAAGAGTTCATTTGGTAGATATATACATGTTAGATCAGGATTAAATTAATACTTTAATGAGTACTTTTTTCACAATCGCATATTTAAGTTTTATTCACAGGCTTATGCACTCATATTATAATCGAAAAAATGTCAGTGAAACTGATAGGGGAAGCAATAAGTGGGGGGTTTTGTGGGGTTCGCTAAGAGGGCTGCCAAGCACAGGTGCAAGACAGCTCAACAGCAGTGTGGCAAACAGCAGACCCATTGTTGCCAAGCCATCAACATATAGCAGCACGTGTGGCTCATAGAGGCAAGTGTGAGCTAATGTATATCGCAGGGGATCGACTGTAGGAATGCCATCGTTTCCTGCTCTGAAAGACACGAAGAAACACAAGCAAAACAGAGCTTGGGCTTTAAAAAAAAAAAAAAAAAAGAGGATCAGCTACCGAAAGCAAAGCCTGTACTGTATTTTAAAACTAATCCCTATTGGTAACATGAAACAAGAAAATTCCATGTATGTAAAAGATAGAACGTATATCACATTACAACTCATAACGTAACATATAAACGTACCTAATTCTGTCCATAATACAGGACAGTGATACAGCACCAAACGTAAACTCGAATCATTTCTCACGCGCTGTAGCAACAAAACAAGAATGTGACATATTTTACCACTGTGCTTTTTATACACAAAAGAAACTACACTACTCAATGCAAATGTGAAATGCACATTTACACACACTAGTGGGCAGCAATGAGTACATGTGCCCGGTGTGCTGGGCAGCTTTAGACCCGGCGCCAGGGGAGCAGTTAAGTATTTAGTGTCTTACTCAAGGGCATTTTCTTCAATCGTGACCTGTCGACTCTCAGAATAACCGAGCCACAGCTGCCCCATGGTCCCAGTCTTAATAACTAACAGCAGACAAAATAAAAGTCTCAATAAATGTTTTATAAAATGTTTTTATAAAGTATTAAATACTTAAGTCCAATCAAACGTAATCCCATTTATATGTTCTATCACCTTTTCAGACGTAGATTATTGGGTGACAACCTTGTTTAGGCGATACATTCTTGCATTCCAACACAACTGCTCTTGTGTGCTAACAAGGTCCTGACCTCAACCCCAAAAACACATGTGGGATGAACTGGAATATCAGTGCCTGACCTCATTATTGGTAATTTGACTCAGTCGACACAATTCACACAAACACACTCCAAACCCTCTAAAGTAGAGGCTATTTCAGTTGGGAAGGGTAGGGGGGATCTATATTAAAGGCTATGGGTTTGGAATGCCCATTAAGTTCATGTTCAGGTTCCATATAGCTTTATAAGTTGCAGTGGTTTTAAGTGTCATTTTTTTACGCTTCAACTAATGATGAGCTATGCATAACCAACATGATCATGCTAAACCATTCTGGAAACATTCCAACGACCATAAAGTTACAGTTCTTACATTAATCATGAATACTATCTTTTAATTATCATCTAACAAAGCAGCAGCTCTTACCTCTTTTTTTTAAACATACGACTTTCCCCACTCTCCCTGTTAAACATTAAAGAATTTCATAATACATTGAGGTTTCCTCTTTAAACACCAGTGGAAATTGAGAAATGAGGAAAAACAAAGTGGCTTTTCAAAGTGACAACCACACCCAGCAGGGTTAATATTTCACATGAGAAAATAACAAAAGCTTGTATGTTTTTATTCTCAGATTTGTACAGGAATATATTTTCATTTACATTACTTGTCAAGCTTTCCATAAAACCACACAAATACTATTTACAATTCTAATAGGAACTACATTCGCCACATCGTACTTTAATGTGGGTCCCAAGCGCGAACAAATAGCGTGAAGGGTTGCAGCAGGAAGGGCATCCAGCATAAAAGATGTGCCAAGTATATGATGTGGATAAGAATCGGCTGTGTCGACTTTGTGAGCGGATGCTCAGATTTTCATCGAGAGACATTAATTCAGCTTTCACATTGCACAATTATTAAGTATAAAAATCCTAATTGCCTGTATTTGTCTTCTTTTAGGCGCGTAGAACATGTTTTAGGGTTCAAAAGGTGGTCACTGTAGGCCTCTTATTTATAGTACATAAATATATCACTAGACTATTACACTTTTGGTTTCCTGTAATTTGTAGTATATAACATTTCCCAGCAAATATCCATTTCCATAATTATTAGCGCCATACTTAGATCCTAAGTATAAACACAATTTAAAGAGACACTTAGAGCGAAGACCACCCGGCATGATAAAGGCTTGGTCAAGCAAGCAGTCTCGAGAGAGACTTTAATGAACAACCACCATCAAAATCAATCCACACTGAGCGAAAGCAGTTACTACAGAGCAGCCGGCAAAAAAAAAAACCCCAGAACAATAGTTGTGCTTGCCGCTGTACTAAACATGTAACGCTCTAAATTGTAGAGTGAGGTGTAGAAGTTGTTTGAGGTTTGTATTATTGTTCGGTTGGTTGGTCATTGCCTCTCTGTGCATGGAAATCCTTCATGTACAAGAGTAAGTTGTCAGTAGTGGATACAGGACCTTGGCCTTTTACACTGATCTGAGGTTGAGCTGTTCCAGCTGGGACAAGCTGCACTCCAGATTCTATGAAGTCTGGTAGTGCGTGAATGTTCCCGGAGGGCTGGGGGTGATGGGGGGATTTAGGGAGGGATGGGTTGAGGGTGGGGTGGTGGGGAGGCCGGGGTTGCCACCATCTCCTGTACTCTAAAATTACAGACTAACTTTGTGGTCAGTAGTAAGATACTTTAAGACACATTCTTTTGGTCTTTTGCATCCACACACAATTTTTCCTTCATTTCAGCATTTAAAATAAAGGGGTCCAAATCCAAGTGGTAATTTGGGTACGCATGCCTAAAGAGGCGTTCTCTAAAACTCATTTTCTGTCATCAGTTTGTTTAAAAACTGCAAATATGATGTCAAACTGAATTTGGATGTTATGATCATAGTTGCAATTCAAATGAAACTTGAATGAACACGTTCAATTTTTTTTACTAAAGGACCGTTGTTGTGATGCTTCTGCTCGGTTCTTTCCACATATTAAAGTCCAGGCTTCTATCTACAGAAGGCGCCACTGGGAATTTGGGACCCAAAATAACATAAATTAAAGCTCTTTGCTTTACCACAGCCTGTCACATCAGGACATTCTGATCTCTGCTGTATTTCTATAGCTACATTACTGTGGCTGTCACATGATTATCACTTTTATTATCATTTATTCGTTATAATATTTCTTGCGTTGACTATCAGTATTTATAATACGTTTATACAAATCCTTGTAGTTGTCATTGCCGTCGCATCATCTAATTAGCTAAGCATAGGTTTGCATTGTAAAAGTTTGGTTTGGTTACCAAGAACAGGTTTGAAGCAGGTTTTGTGAATGCACTTTTTTGTGTGAATTAATTCAAACTCACGCAACCCTCATCAATGTTAGGGCCAAAACCGTTGGAATAGCAATGCTCTAAATGTTCAAGTTAAAAGAATGATCTCATTCTTGAGGCATTTTCCTTAAACAAAGACAACTTCACTGGAAAAGTTTTACATCTGAAATGTAGAAAGTAAAAAAATCTCAGAATACGTGATTCGTGCAAACAATTCCAGTCAATGTTTGACTTACATTTATTAACTTGGCATCGATCACTGCTGGCATTGCTAGTGTTAAGCCTTGATGGATGGCACCGGTTGATTCAGGGCAGATGACCCACCCAACACTCACTGTGTTTGGTCATGCATTGAATCAGATGAGCACTCTGGCATGATGGGAGAAAAGAAAACTTGTGTGAGTGTGTGGGTGTGCATATTTGTGATTCCTTGTGTGCATTTCGGTGCAACCCACCTTATCAAGAGTGCAGACCACTACAGACCACTGTGTCCTTTGGACATTTACACACACAGCAGGATTACCAACTGACCATTCTGTCATTAAGTGAGTAAATAAGTACGGAACACCTGTCCGAACTGAACAAACTCTAAAGGGTAGCTGTGGCTTGCTGAGCCAGATGACATGACACGTAAAGCATGATAACCCTCCTCTCACAGCTGACTGGTCCTTCCTTTCACCCTCGGCCTGTCTGTTAGGGCACGGGGAAAGTACAGGGCAGCTGTGTAAAGTGCACGGGGTCGGGCAAAACACACAATCTTCTCCTGTCGCTTAGGGTCAGAAGGAAGGGGAGAGACAGATATTAGTTAGAAGCAAAGAACAGGGAGGAGAGGAGAGATTTGTAAATCTGTTATCCAGAAGATAAGAAAATTGGGCCTGACCTTCAGCTGAAAAGCTTTTAGATAGGTTGTTGGTCATGGGGTCATAGAATCTCTAGTGAAAACAAACAGTAAGTACAAGGTTGTACGTTCACACATTTAAAACACATCCAAACCCACATCATTTATTATTCAGTCAGTCCATAGTTTATTGCTGTATCGGGCCTCCGCTTTTCATATCCTTTCATAACATTTTGGACTTTGGTGTGTACATCCATTAAGCTAAATGTTCTTTGAAGTTGTGACATTTATAACACAGTTCCGTCACTATTTGTATGTGGTTATATCTCTGCAGAGAACAGAAAGATAGTTCGTGTCTAATGCAACAGAAAAATCCATCCACGAGAAACTAAAACAGGGGTCACCAACGTGGTGCCCGCGGGCACCAGGTCGCCCGCGAGGACCTCATGAGTCGCCCGTGGGCCT
>JAOTRQ010000011.1:1113307-1132046 GCA_028565875.1 Hoplisoma paleatum | reverse complement strand
ATATGCACTCTTTCATTGTATGTTGTGCCATTATGCATTCAAATCACTAAAGTCCTCCTGAATTAAATCAGGATGCAGAGCACAAAACTTCATTGTAAATCATCCACTGCGTTATTTGTTTGGAGTTGAAAGAGCAATGCAGTGTGACTTAATAGACATTGAATGTTATAAATCTATGAAGTCAGCTAGTATTCATCATGGCTGGACTTAAGCTCTTCACTAGCATATAAACGTGGCCTGTTACACTAAGATTCTCAGGGGTCCTTTGGGCCATTTTTCATTTTTGATACATATGGCTATAATATTCAGGACGTATCCTATTGTTTAAAAGAGGCAGATCTGTGTCTAATGCTCTGGTCTCTCAAAGCCAGCTGACAACACTCTAATAGTATGAAAAAATAGAAGCGTTAATACATTCTTAAAATGTAGATTTTTGAACCTAACAAAACATAATTTAAAAATCTTGATGCATTTACATGTTTCTTCAGAATTCACTAGTATACAAACAATGCCCAGCCTCACCCCGGCCACCATTGCCACTTTGGTGACCTTGAACAATGCCTATAATCTTGAATGACTTAATTAGTTATTACATTATGCCACATTAGTAAATGTATCATGTATACTGCTTAGTATTGCTCTAAATCAAGTAACCCTATTGAATCCAGTGAGCTTTATGCCTCCCCACTCAATGCTTGGAATTATGGTCGTATGCTACATTAGTAATATTTATGAGCTTAATCTGGTGTTGCTTTTGGAAGAAATCTGAAATGCAGTCATAAGTATTGCAAATGAGGACATATTGTTATGGACAATAGCACATAAACTTTACATGCTTGTTTAAATTCCAGATGATTCAAGGACTGTCGTAGGCTGGTGGTTAGAGAACTGTGCTTGTGATCAGAAGGTTGCCGGTTTGATTTGTTTGAGTAATGACTGAAGTGCCCTTGAGTAAGGCTGTGGGTAGCAGTTAACTACCCATCGCTCCATCATGTGTGCTTAATGCTACCCTTTAGTGTGTGTTCACGAGTGTGTGTAAATGTGTGTTTCACTGCACATATTGGGTTAAATATATATTAGATATAGGTATATATTTAGTAAAGTACGGTGAAAAGAGTATTCTAAATTTTTCTCGTAGAGTTATTGTTTCCTGTAGTGCCAGTTTTACTTAGTTTAATTTGTCATTTGTCAATGGATCTCTTTATAATGACTGTGTAATATAAAGGTAATGGAATTATGACCCTGTAATCATGTTAGTGTGAGTTAAATACTAAGAGATGTGGCTTTATCAGCCACACATCTTCAGTCACTTAAGATTACTGTGTGGTGTGTATGTACCCATGACCCTCTTTTTACCTTTAATGAGGTTAACTATGAGACTTGCCAGAAAGGCTTTTTATCTCCAGCTTCTGTGAAGCAAGACTGGTAAGATTCTTACCTGCTCAGGTCTATTATAAAGACACAAAATGCCGTCTAGTTAAAATGATTCGACAGGTTTTCATGTATTAAGTGTATCAGAAAAACAAAGTTAATAACTGCATAAGCAAACAAAGTTAATAACTTATCCCAGACAAAACATAATCTATCAGAAAAAAAATGTCTGAGCTCTTACTACCTCGATATATAGACCTTTTATGCAGCCTACGGTATTTCTTGTCTTTATACAGCTAAAGAGATTAGTTTATCAACGTCATAATTCTGTTTATCATCTGGGATGTGATAGCTATGCATGTTTTTACTGAATAAGTCACATTCCTTTCATACTTTTGTACATTATCAACAGAGAAATGTACAGCAAATTCTCTGAATGTCAGACTATTTTTGATACGGAATTCATAAGCACGGCAACTTATGAAATCATCCACATTGCTGGGGTGTTGGCCGTGCCAAAATGACTGGCAGAGAAAGATACAGCAACCTTATCAAAAAAAGAAGAGGCAGGACTGTATTTTGAGGAATTCTTTTCATTTTCTTCTTTTTTTAATTTGGCATTTAGAGTGTAAGCATTGTGGTCCGGGCCTGTGAAATTACAGATAGAGAGAGAGAGAGAGAGCAAGCGAGACGAAGGTCAGCACAAACACAAAGCTTTTGATGAAGCTTTTGTGCCTCACTTGCTAACACTTTGCCTGCCTTTTGAAGCATTAACACCCGCCTGCACTAAGACACACATATTTTCACAAGTGTGATCCAAATATTAAGCCATCCAAATGCACTATGTAAAACAAACGGCTCTACCTACGCATCTTCATGCGTTTACTTAGAAATGACAGTAATCAACATTTATAAAGAAGGATATAGGTACAGAATTAAGAGGGATCTGTGTTACCATTCTCATATATTAGTCAGCCAATTACCCAAGTCTAGGCACACATTCTTTTGAAAAGTTAGTCATATAAAAGAGTTTGGATCCAAGAAAAAAAGAGTACACATTAGGCCAAACCAGCTCACACATCTGGCATTAAACTTTGCCGAATCGAATATGCAGGTGAATGAGCTACTGTAAGAGCCTAAAAAGAATAATTCTTTCAAACGACATATTATTATAAAAGTGCATTTGCCTGTAAGGGTAAATGTGTTTCTTGTTTATTTGAAATACTTTAAGTCACTCTTGTTAGGAATATCTGTCACATACATTCAGTGTAACGCTGTTTAGACATGTATTAAATAAATACTTACGAATTCCACTTCAACACCCATTTAAATCACAGTGTTTGGACACCAGAGCTCGCTTTTCTCACCTTTCACAATCCCAAGGTCGCTTTACATGGCAGACATATAGAATACAGTACAAACAAACAAACGAAACAAAAAGGTTGGGATGTCAGTTATAAGACAATTATTAGCCGTAATTATCTGTTCCTGCTACTTCATGACAGAAACATTTACATTTACCAGAATTTAGAACACCATTTTGAGCAAATGAGGTTTAAAGACCTTGCTCAAGGGACCAACCGTGGCAACTAGGTGGTAGTGACGCTTGACCCAGCAACCTGCTGATCTCTAGCCCAGTATCTAAACCATTAAGACGTCAATGCTCAGACATGGTTCGATAACTTTGGTATGACAGGCGCTCAAGCGGAACTCAAACCTCTAACATACTTTTGGAATAAATTAGAATACGAGTCCTACTTGTGCCTTTTATACAAATTCCCACAACAGCTTATATACCATAGACTTTTTCAAATGAGCTATGTATTCACATGGCTGATTTTGTGAAACCTCCAATTAAAATACAAAACAGCGTTGTTGAAGTATGAGTACAACGGTTTCCTTAAGCTAATATTTGGCCCTGAAATCAAAGAGCGAGAGGACAGTACAACCTGCCAACCTTCCATGTTTGCTTCCTGCCGTTATGTCCTGTTGCTCTGGGAGTAAAGGGTCAATTAAAATTCCCAGTCCCGGCCTGTCATGACTTTGTAAATCAACTTTACTTCACCTCTTTTCTCTGCTAACACAGACCTTTACCTGGTGTGATGAAAAAATGAGGTGGGCAAAGGGATATGTTAGGAAAGACCTTCCCTTTGAACTGGCATTCATTTGTCTGTCACATTCTCTAGCGTGTGCATAATAAACGGTTCTCTTCTGTACTTTGATCTTGGAAGACATGAGGAAGAGAAGGAATGTGTTCCTTAAGCCCTCGTTGCACCAGAATACAACTAGCAAAGTCACTGAGTAAATTCAAGTACTTTGAATTCAAGTACTTTACCCAATGTGGAAATTTCAGTATCTAGAATTTTTCATGATGTTGTGGCGAAGCAGTTAAAAAAGCATTTGACTGCCGGTTGTACTGTGTATAACTATGTATGTTACAAATAAACAATGATTCGATTTAAGAGCCTGACTGCATGACTTTGGACTATGTGGGAAAACCAGATTACCCAGACAAACAAAAAGAACTAATTAGTAAAGAAATCATCATAATAATGTGATGGTGGATAATGTAAAAAAAACAATGACCTTTTTAAATCTTAATTAAGATTTTTAAACCACTACCACTTAGTTTTTGTCTGCCCCATGGTTTTTTGTATATGACTGTATATCTTTCCACAGGGAAAGGGCCTGAAATAAAGTAATTGGAGCAGTTAGCCACAATTTTGGATGGAGATTCAATTCCTAAAAGACGTGCACCGCTGTGGGATTGGGAATAAAACCTAATGATCTGTTAGTAGAGGTCATTTTCTCTATCACGCACCTTCTAGTATACCGCATCCACAAATCTACCAAGACTGGAACTAATGTCATCTTTACCAAACATTCAGCCCACAGAAATTCATTGCATTTTATGTCAAATAGTCGGGATGTCTAATACAGTTATCTTAGACTCATTAAGAGTTTAAGACCAAGTACTGATGTCTGAACATGTACTGCTGCCAGGGTAATTATTCCTCCACCCTTATATTACAAGGTATTACGTTGATGTGGATAGAATAAAAGGAAAACTCTTATTCAACCCCTCGCGTTCAATACTAATCTGAACATTATTTTGCCTTGATATCTTGTATTATGTATTAAGAAAAACTTAATAATCACCCGTTTTTGTGTGAACTCACGACGTGGGTCAGTAGTTTGTGCTTCTACACAATAATATAATATAGACAGTGTCAATTGCACGATAACAATGAAGGTTTCATCGTTTTGATTGACTGTGAGAATGAAGCATGGTTGTGATACAGTATGTGTTGGTCCTAAATGTATCACCTATGTTAAGACTTTCCTGTTTACTACCTGTGGAATGAATTGGCGTAAATGTTTAAATCAATTTGGCATTTCTCCTAAATCACAAACTATTTAGCAGACTCCATGTCAGCTATGTCAGAAGAATTCTCAACTGTTAAACCAGTTGCCTTTAGCACAACTGCCTTCTCCCAGCTTCATATGACTGGTAGACATTCTTAATTCCTATGAAACTGGGACTTACAACGGTCTACTTAAATATCCATTAACAGCTGCTACATACACAATTCATGAAGCATTAGTGCTGAGTATCATTTATATGTATATATATTATTTATTTAAATTAATTTTACTGTGATATCAACATCATATTTTACATTTTGGTAACATTCACGACAGGAAACGATTATTCATTGCCCAACAAAATTTGTACGGGATATAATTATACTGCCATCAAGCGGCTCTTGGCAGCATTGCAATAAGAACACGTGTACAAATGGCAACATACGTACATTGAAAAAATAAAACAAAATTATAATAATAATAAAAATTGTTTTATGGGGAGTGTATACACAGAAATGTCATAACTATGTGCATTCTAATTAAACAAGAACAGTTTATAAAGCTGTTTATAGAATCTATCATTTTAATAGCTTTTTATTATTTATTTAGCATTTATGTGTTATTTACTTAGCAATTCTGGATAAGATTAATCCCAAGTTATTTACATCAATTAGACTGTGTCAAATTATTTGATTGTATTTACTTTTATTTATTTTAGTTTATTTACTTAGTTTATTGAATTGGTTGCAAATTAAAAAATGTTTCCTTTTTTAGTGAAAGACAAAAAGTAATTCATGGGTGTACAAGACATGAACTGTGAAAGCCACATTTAGGAAAATAAAAGGATTTTGGGGTTGGGAGAAGCAGGAAGAGGTAAACCCCTGGAGGTCTCCTCATTTATTTGGTGGGATTTGACTTCAGAATGACAATAGGACTAAAACTGGATTAACTTAATCACATGTTTTACAAGGGAATCAGGATCTTATAAAGTCCTTAGGGTTCTCCAGTGGAGACCCCCTTCTGTAAGATAAATAGGAGGTGTGTTGGAGCAGAAATCCCCATATTAACTGAGATAAATCCATCTTATTTGTAGGGTGGAAAAATAAGGATAAGCAAAAGTAACAATTCATAAACTAATATAATAAAACTATTGAATAAACTGATCGCACAGGATGCAAATGATAATTCTAGAATGGCTCAAACAACTTAACAAATAGAAAATAGTCTCAAATGTATTTTTAAGTCTAGTTCCTTAAAGGATCATTTTGTAAACTTAAACTTTGGGTAATTTTTGTAGATGTTTTCTGTATGATTAAGATGATTTATGATTTTGAGCCAGCACAACATGATATTACAGATGTAGCCTAAATAGGCCGAATTCAATAAGTTTGTATGTTTGTTTTATTCAAGCTGCTTATTTTTACACAAATCGTAAATATATTTAGTGTCTACTTACATGTACAAATAAAGTGCATGTGATTAAATTAAATTGTTATTTGTTTTTTGTCCTGGTTTACACAAACCTCTATAAGTAACGGTTCTGTGGACTGTTTTGTTTACAATCCTAAATACTTTTTTTCATTATAAAGTGTAGGCCTGAATATACTCGGTGAGTAAAATAACAATAATATCACAAAACACATTTGATGATGTTAATGGCAACACAAGCTTGTATAAAAAAAATTAATGTGTATAAATCATATTATTTCACTTTTGATTAAATATTACAATGTTGTACATATTTCACTGTGTAAATACAGAATTTAGTGCGTTTTATATGAATAATGGTGTTAATACAGAGACATAAAGTCCGAACCTGCGCATGCGCACTAGGTTTCCACCGCTCAACGTTTATATCATAGCTTATATATAAATAAAAATCATTGGTGTTCTCAATCCTCTCACGTTTTCCATTTTTTTAATGAATTAGATAAAGATTCGGTCTTTTCTAAGGTACAAAATAGTTTAGATACCAGATTTACTAGTTTATTTTTGTACTTATTCTATTAAAACAATAGTTATGTGGTCTGCTGTGGATGCACATTGTAAATGTATCGAATTAATTGTCCATTATTTAGATTTCTAGGGATTTAAAACTCACTTGTTTGGGATTTTAACAACAATATTTTGTTATTTTCAAGTTTATTGTATGGATTTTATAAAGCTATGGAAGAAAATGAAATTAGAAGTGAATATGAAAGCAATTTTACCAGTTTTCACAAATGTTTACATCCAGACTGATAACAATGATGCAGCATAACAACAGTGGCGCAATCGAGCCAGTTATTTACACGATTTATTAGCTTATTACACTTATTGTTATTATAGCTTATTATAATGGGCTTGTAAGTTACATCAACCAAACACGTGATGGCGCAAAAACACACAATCACGGTTTCTGACTGAGTGAAATAAAAATAGATAATAATCAATAGAATTGTATATTTTTACAGTAGCTCACGTGTAATTGTCCAGCAAACCGAGGAGGTACCTTGTTTATTTGCTATAATGGCAACATGTGATTATCCGAAGTAATCTACGATCTTCTTTACTGTTAATAAGAAATGCAAAGACTCGGGAGATGGATGATGAATGACCATTTAATGATCTGAGATGTGTTTACCACATTTTTTTACATTTAGGAATGTCCTCATAGACAAACAGAAAATCTAACAGAACAGAAAACACATTAATAAAACAAAAATATACTGAATTTTAAAAGCTGCCCCTTTGGGATTTTGTTTTTAATTGTTTTTTTTTGTTATTTGTCTACAAAATAGTAAGTGCCTTAAATGTGTGTTATTATTTGCAGTCATTTAAATAAAACTACAACACAGAAACTCGAATTTCTGCATCGCTTTACTTAAGTTCTGTTACTTTACACAGCTTTGTTTTTTTCCCCACAAACAAAAGAAAAGGGTTTACACAAAATGAGTATTCACAGCTTCGGGGAAGTAAACATTAAAATAAAGGACTTAAATTGACAGAAAAAAAAACCATCTGTACATCTATTTTACACATTTGTTTTCTTAACCAGCTTAACATTCTGAGGCAAATATAATAAAACATCAATATCAAAATAATACAATGGATTTAATGCAAACATAAAAATACAATTAAAATGTAATTAAAACAATGGAGGTAGAGAGACACAATTATTTAAAATAAAATCAGAGCTTAAGATCCAGTGATAAGTACCAAGTCAAGTCATAAAGCTTTTCTGTGTTTAAACAATGGTGATGTTTTAAGGGTGAAAGCGATTAAATCTATAGTTAAGATGTCATCTGCTGGTCTTCAGATCTACAGATCATCGCTAGCTATCTTATGACAGCTTACAAAGTACCTACATACAGTATTTACACTATTTACACAGTTCCATTGTACCTGAATCGCCTCGAGTCTTAAAAAATAAAAAGAGAACATATGTACATACAATCACTTAGTAGGCCATCAAAATGTAAACTCTGCAACTCACAGTAACACTTGTTTACTCCTATTAGGAATAAGTAAGTTTATACTTGGAGTTGATTCTAAATAATAAAAAGTATAGCAAATGGCTGAAATCAGTAGTTTCATTCTAAACTGATTTACAACACACAAAAAATTCTCAAAAGAATAAAACTTTCTATCCATCATTTTCATTATGAACACACGGCTGGTGGTGGAAACATCATTAATGTACACTACTACAACTACGATATTTAAATCTGTACAAAGTCTACACAAGTCTTTTTGTCCACATCATGATTTTATCATAGTGCAATGGCTGATCTTGCCCATCTTCTAAAGAGTACTGAAAAAATAAGCCATCACAATCACCATTTCAAGAAATAAAGTCTTTTTTCGGTGCGTTCTTTAAAATCATAGCTACAAACTTTCAAAAACAGCAAAAGGAATGATCAGAAACATCGATCATTTCAAATCTAGCTCCAAGATCCAATGAAGAAACAAAAGACAACGGGTGCATGATCACAGACCAAAGAGAAGTAAACACATTGAGGCATTTTTTTGAATGTTGTTCGGCTGGTGTTACTTTTAGTAAAACGTTTTCCTTGAGAAGTTTTATACAGATGCGATGACAATCATGAGATGTGGAGAGATGCTGGAAATGCTTTTAAGAAGATCCGGAGCAAGGTGAGACAAGTGGATTTCAGAGAATTCACATGGAGGGAAAATCTGGACCACATATGCTGGCTATAAAAAAACAGAAAGCAAAGACAATAATATATTGCATTAAAATACAATAGGGTTTTTATTAAAAACTTGTATATAAAAAGTTTAAGGGTGATTGGCCATATTTCAGATTTCTAATTCCAAAACCATAGGAACGCATATAATTTATTATGTGTATCTGTTGAATAAACGATGAGTTAATGAGTATTACCTCAGTATTTGAACGTAGTATTCAGAAATGGTGTTCATGAACCTTTGGTCATATGTGTTTATTATCCCTGCTTAGGATGCCCTTTCTACTGGATGCACTTCAATGTAGTGGCTATGTATCTAGAGGACATTTCAGACTCTCCAATTAGCCTGGTGACATGTCTTTGGACTGTGCGAGGAAACCTGGAAACTACAGAACATGCAAACTACTCACAGAATGTACCTGGAGCACCCGAAAAGTGGCTCACACACAAGACCTCTTGTTGTGAGGGGACTACTACTCGACTGTGCCAATCGACAATTAGGTATGAGCAAGAGGTTGGCCACGGGTTGCTTTTAATGTGTGTGTGTATGTTTGCTTGCGTGCATGTCTGTTTACCTGATTGGATCCAGGATTGGCAACATTGATAATGCCAGCAGCTTGTTTTGCCTGTAAATAAGTTATAAAGCAGGTTTTGAGAGAATGAGTCTGGATGAGAACGTCTTTCTGATCTAGACCACAAGGAAGCGCCAGCAAAAGACAGTAATCACTCTCAACCTATGAACAAAAATACATTGAATAAAAAACAGAGCATATAACGGAAAGATTACAATTTACTTTTGTTATTTTCACTCAAATGGATTTAAATACTAACGGGTTACTTTGAAGTGGGTTAGAAAAGCGAACTGTCCATGCATATTAACTTTGGTGCAAAGGACATAGGGTTGCTTACGTTCATCCTTCTCGCTACTCCCTCCAGCTGGGAAGCCTCCAGACGCATTCTCTGTGCAATACGGAGAGGAGGACCGCCCTCTGGTGGTGGCAGTGAATGCTGAGCCAGAACCTTGTTACCAGAAACGAAATGTAACTGGACAGCTGCACTCTCATTTTTAAGCGCCAAGTGACCTTGCCATACAATAGGATACCTCTGCACAAAGATGTAAAGACACAAGTAATAAAGTAAAAATAATAATCAACAATTGACAGTAATACAAGATAAAAACATGAACGATCAACACGATTTCAGCAACGACGACAACTTTAACTTCAACTCACCTTTAACAGTTGCACCATGTCAACTGGAGGTTTCATATCTGGCCTGATATTGGTTGGTGTTGATGAGAGTAGCCCAGAAGGAAGACTCTGAGGTCCCTTCTGCATTGAGGAAGAAGGTTCAGATTTGAGAGTTTTGGCAGTTGGGGGAGTGTAACATGGAGAAGTATTGTCCCTCTGGAACTGATATACATGAGGCATTTCCATTGAACCTGCATGCCTAACATCAGACATGATGAACTTGGTCTCCCCGTGAGGTGCACCAGACAAGCAATGGCTAGTCTTGGGTCTGTTTTCAACTTCTGCAGAATCCTGGATGGATGTGATAGTTCCGATCACAGAGGAACCAGCGTACTGAGAACGAAAGCCATGCATTTCTCTGTATAATTCAGGCATTGAACCTACATTGGCAGGATGTATTAGCTGCACCTGTTGTGACATAATTGATCCAGAAGAATGAGTATTAAATGTTCTTTCTGAATGTGGAGCGTAAGAAGAATGTGATATTTTCACGGCCGGTGCTCTTGGTGCATCTCTTGGTGAAAGGTTCTTAATCATGGCTGTTTTGGAGGACGTTATATGCGTGGAAGACGATAACGAGGAGTGCTCTGATGTTTGGGTTTGGCGTCTTTCAACAACTCCAGGGTGATCAGGTAACTTCTGCTGCATGAGTATTCGCAAGTCCCTGTTGTACTGATCAAGTTTCAACCCTCCGTGCTTTATCCCATTGTACTCAGGCTGCACCCCCATCCGATCTGTATGTATCTGGGTCCCAGATGTCTGGTGTGCTGGTTGATGGAAGTGTCGCACATTACTTTCACTTGGCCTAGTGATCTGTCCGGCACTTGGATGTGTCTTTATCAGAATGTCCCTTAATACTGCTGCTTGGGATGAAATTGAGCTCTTTGGGGGACCAGGAGGTGACAGGGAGACAGAATCAGTGTTTATATTATACTTAGTTCCAACTAGTGGTGGGGTATTCATTCTTACACTTCCTTGGGACAAATGACCAACAGAGACATGTGAGATGTTATGTGGGGGCATGATGACTGACTGCTCTGGATGATTTTTGACATAGTGAGCACCAGGTCCACTGGAGCTTAAGCCGACTTGTGTTTTAAGTGGGCAGACTTTAGACAGTGAGGAGACTGAATTGCCACTTATCCTGACAGATTGCATCTCATGTTTTGAATGAACGACCAACCTATCGCTAGGAGTTGTAGGACTTGAAATGTGATTTCCTGCCAGAGAGTAGGGCTGTGGACTAGAAACTGGACAAAAAGGTTGTGCTTGTTTGACTTCAGCTTTTATTGAAATACATTCCACATTAGATGTTTTATTGATTTGTTGCTGTAATATCGACTGATTATATTTCAAGATCTGAGAACTTGTACTTGAGTGATGGAATTTCTTAGTGGAAGCACACTGAGGAACTATATAAAATGATGATTCTGACTTTCCAGAAACAGTACCGTCCTTCTTAATGGACGAAATAACAGGCTGAGCATTGAATCTCTGGGTGCTTAATACCGCCTCTGAGTGTCCTTGACCGGTGGGTGTCTGTGATCCCTTAGGTGTAGGTTGTAATAGTTGAGGTTGATTTGACTCTTTAATATGAGACCTTGAAACGGACTGCTGAAATTCAATATCACCTGCATTGGCTGGTGGAATCTGGCTAATTTTGGCTATAATTCGCTGTGGCCCTTCTACCTTTTGTCCTGAATGACTCAATACTACCACACCCTCTGAGGTATTGACCCTCAAACCAGGTCCTGAGCCAGCTTTATGAGATGTTTTGTTTGATTTCGGTTGTGTATCAGTGGACGATGAAACTTCATGTTGCGAGCTATTTTCATTCATGCCTACGTGATACTTCGGCTTGGGTAGAGATAGTCCAGAGCTGCGGTTACTCAGTGACATATAAGGAGTTTTGTCATAATCATGGGGCATAGGAATTCGACTAATGACTGAAGTAGCAGTGGACGAGATGACAGAATTTCCAATGTTTTCTTTTATACACTCTCTCGGTTGAGGAGTAATTTGTTCTGGAGAAACCATTTGTGGTGTAACTGGTGTTACAGGACGTGGTCGGTCATCAGGTACAGATTTTACAACAGTTCCATTCTCATTTTGAGACATTCTAGGAACTGTTAATGTGTTTGTGAGCAACGTGTTTGGAATAGCAGGGTTGTCCAAAGCAGATACATATTTTGGCTCCATTAGAATTTTTCTTAAAGTGCTAGATTTGGGATCAATATCGGAGGCTTTTGTGTCAGGAGGTATTGCAGGGTTTGTTGTATGGCTTCCTATCACTAAACCTGGTGCGGATGTAACTACAGTTACATGGGGTACAGAAAGTACTCCTTTCTCCTCTGTCCTGTTTCTCCAGTCAGACACCTTAGCTGCACGAGCTAATGTTGGACTTAGATTGTTGGACTCAGCAGGAGTTGTAAGTACAGGTGGAACTAATTCTGATTTTATCTCTGGTGACCTAACATATGGAGGACTAGAACTACCGGAGTGAAAGGCCGATTCTTGAGGTTCTGGCTGGTCAATGACAGGCTGTTCTGCCTCTTTTGGAGTGTTAATAGTCACCACAGATGTAACATCGTGTTTACATGCAGCAGCAACAGTGACTACTGTGGCTATTGCTGATGACGTGGCTGCTTTTGGATTGACAGTTTGCATATACTCAGGAATGGACTCGGGTAGTTTAACTGCTGAAGATTTTTCTTCTATGGTATGAGGTACCATATTTGTTTTTTTGTTGGCAAAACCCTTTCGGCCTTTGAATTTCTTTTGTGTTTTAGGCCTTGCTCTTGCTCCTTTTTTCTGTGTGTATGGTGGTGGACATTCACTCAGATTGCCTGATCCAGACGAGGACAAACTTACCTCTGAATCTTTTCTCATGGTTGTCTCTGTTTGCACAATTTCGCCGGCTACGGGCGAAACTACCTGCTCTGATGCTGGAAGAATAGATGTAAAGGTAGGAGTGTGAAATCCATCTGTATCCACTAAAATATCTTCAGCAGTAATAGAATCAATTGCAGCAGCTAGCTCGGTTTCACTTGCAGGATTGGCAGGCTTTTCCACATCAGTTTCCTCAGTCTCTTCTGAAACTGGTTGTAATACAGTAGGTGGTTGAGAGGGTGTTTCTTTGTAGGATAACGGTTGCACTACCTCAAGTTTAGAAATATGTTCCACTGCCCTTTCTAATTCCATCTGATGAGCAAGAAATGCTTCCTCAGGAGGCTTAGCAGGAGGTTCTACATCTGCCAAAGATTCTTCCCTTCCATTTAGATCATGGTCCTCAATTTTTTGGACAGATTTTTGAATGAGGGAATCCCCTTTATCAAATATTTCTGTTTTAGTCTTCTTTACGGAGTCACCTTTAACTGCATCCCCACTTAAATCAATTACCAGGTGTTTAAGGTTGACTGTGTGCTGAGTCAGTCTTGGAACCTTAATATTTGTACTCCTTTCACATATCTGTAATTTTTCTATCGAATCTTTTTCTATATTTTTATTTTTATCAATTCCTACATCATGGGAATTTAAGGTTTCAGAAACCTCAGCTTCTAATGTATTGTCTGCTTTAAATGCTTTTTTAATATGTCCAGCTCTGAGTACTGGTTGATCTATTTGACAGTGATGAGAATGCCTTCCTACTGCATCCATAGTTTTTTCGGCACTGCTTTCAGACTCTGGATTATCAGTGACGTCTCCTTCAGAAGTGTTTGCCTGGTCCTCTTTAACCAAAGATGGATCATCCACTGGTTTATGAGATCTGAGTGGGCGACCTCTTCTTGTGTTGGGTGTCAATGCCTCCTGCTGTGCAGAGTCCTTGTCGACGCCACGCTTTCTTAATGAGCGAGGGGATTCAACAAACTCTTTGCTTTGTTGAGAGGATGCTTCTTCGTGTGGCGTTGCATAGACAGAACGAACATTCCGGCGCTGACGGGTTCTGTTTTGGGATAACCTTAAATCGTTATTCTCCATATCTTGTAAATAAAAAGGAGATTTGGATTGTTTTTTAGAATTGGCTCTTTGTTTTGTTGCATCCTGTTTTGATGGTGTCTGTTTCAGTTTTTCTTTGTCAATCCGCTCACTTTTTCTGAGGGCTGGCATTTTAGTGACTGTTCGTTGAAGTTGAAGCATAGGTACTGATTTATTGCCTTTAATCTTTTTGTTTTTGGGTTGTTTTCGTGTTTGTTGTGTTTGTTCAAGACCGGGTTCATTGACAGTTAAGTGCTTCTCTAGAGTTGATTCAATCTTCTGGCAAATAAACTCTGTTTGCTCCGTTTTCGTGTTTGACGGCTCCACCACAGGAGCCATTGGAACGTCTTCAGACTTGGGTGAAAGATGACCGGGAGGCTCAGCAGGATCAGATTCTGGCACTGAATTGCTTAAACATGTACTAGGAGTTGGAGGTTTTCCATCAAATGTCTGCTTCTCTAGTAATGGCCTGTCAGTTACTACAGCGTCTTCAATCTTTGTCCAATTTGGTGTGTCTACTACAACGTCTGTTTTAATGCCGGATGGACTGGATGGTGGTGCAGAGTCAATGTGATCATCTAATGTCTCCTTTTTGACTGGTAACACAGTTGATGCTGTTGTCGGTGAGGCTGGCATAACCGGCTGCACATCTGTCTTTGTGATTCCTAAAACAGTTGGAGATGAACTAGGACTCGTTGGTTTAAGTTTAAACATGCTTTTAGATTCTTTGGGACACTGAACTTGTTCATGATCTGGTATAGACGTGTTATCAGTGGTGTCATCTGAACCAGGTTTCTCAAAAACATTTTGTTCTTGGTGTTTGTCTTTTGATTGCTGTAGCTCCAAAAATCGGTTATGGAAAAGCACAATAGGTTCGTGCATGTCTTCAGCTTCATCTAACTCAGCCTTTTTAGGAGTGACCGTAGACTTTTCTTTGTCCATTTGAACTTCAGGATCATTGTCTTTACATTCAAGACGTCTAAGGCGTTTTGAGTCCTGCTCAAATATAGAGCTGTGTAAAAAACGAGAAGCAAAAAGATCATTCATTTCTTGAACTTCTGGCTTTGGGTTTTCTTTTTTAAAGTCAATCTTGCCTTCAGAATCAGCCCTGGTTTTCTTTTTCTTCATATACCAAGATGGCATTGGTCTTGGTGCAGAGTCAACTTTTTCTTTGTCTGTGCTAGTCTGAAAACTCGAGAACCTCGATTCATAGCCAAGAAAAGACCAGTTATCCTCTCTCGATGAAGACAGAGACTTTGCACGCTCAAGCAAGGATTTTGTGTCTGGTGTTATCGTCTTGTCCAGTGAAAATTCATAGAACTTGTTCTTTTCCAAGGACCCTGAGAGCCCCTTGAGGTCTAAAAGTCTTTCTTCACAATCTATTTTATTAACCATGTCTTGCTTTGCTGACAAATCTGTAATCTCACCTACATCATCATCAGAGTCTGACCGAACCTCTCCAGGTTCCAGTTCATGTACCTGGCTCTTTTTGATGCTTTCATGTTTAACAATGCGGCTTGGAACACTTATTTCTACTTTGAGTGTGTCTTGTTTTATTTTATTCTGCCATGTCAGATCAGGTGATTTCTGAGCCGTCAGCACTGCAAGAGTTTCTTCATAGTGGCGGTTTAATTCATCCAGACGGTAGTTCTTTTCCGTTTTAGTTAACTCTTTTGCAGCGTTTAGTTGTCGCAAATCCCAAGAGTTCCACTTTTTATTATAGCTGATTTCAAAATCAGATGCTTCAGACTTCCTCTGCTTTATGGGAAGTAATACATCAGTAACATCCTGAGGGAAGTTGCCACTTTCGTGTACAAGAGTTTGAAGCACAGTGTCTTTTATATCAGGGTTTTGTTTGATTTCATTTTGATTATACAGGTCACACATTTTTAGTTGCGTCTGCGTATTAGCACTCTCATCTATTTGTTTTCTACAGCTCTGGGAGAGGTCCGTGTCCAGATGGAACCTTTCTTTATCATCCATTGTATCTTTATAATGAAAGGCAAAATGTCCTTCAAAGTGTGATTCTGCTGTGCAATCAAGTTCTGAGTTATCATCACTGGGTGTTATAAGGTCAAGGGAATTCTGGCTCTTTGCTTCGATGTCCAGCGTTTTCGAATCATCACTACTTATAGGTTCACTGTGTCTACGATTTTTGTTTTGTTCATAATCTGGTTCGTCATGTATTGAACCTGGATTGGCCACACACTCTGATCTATCTTGTTTATTCTCCTCTTTGGACGACTTAATTGGAGAAAGTTTTCTATCGGCTTCAAGCTTTGGGCAACTACTACCATGCTTCGGTCCCCATCTTCCTTCTTCTTCTGCCTTGGTCGTTTTCCTTAAGCATTGAATGGTATCTTCCTCAAAACGTCTTTTCCGAGCAGCTAAGCGATCAGCATGAAATGCACCGTCTGCTCTGCTGTACTTCTTGCCTTTGTTTGTACCTTCTTTGTCCACAATCTCAACTTGGCTTGCTAGACACTTTTCCTTGGGCACTTTGACATGACTAAGGACATCTTTATCTTCAATTTCTGTCTTGTGATCTGATGAAAGTGGTGAATTGGAAAAACTGACAAGATCGCTGCATGCCTTTGCTTTTTGCTTCTCAGTGATGTCCTGGTTTGATAAACTCTCTTCTTTCTCTTTGACACGTGTGAGATGAACAACACAAGGTGGTAGATCCAGGTTTCCTTTTTCTAAATTGTTTTCTTTGATTAGAGCCTTATCGATATTACACAGAGCTGGATCAGAACTGGCTTCCCCGTCAGGTTCAACGTCCGTCTCAGACGACGGAATAGTGGGTGATAAACGTTTAAACTTCTTAATGTTTTGCTTCTGAGTTCTTTCCTTTTCTCCTTTATCCTTACGACTGGCTCGCAGATCTTTTTCTCCTGTGTTTCCAGGATCAGCTTCAAATAATTGTCTTTCTTTCTCCTGTTTGTTGCCTTTATTGTACTGTTCTGAATTTCTGTCTGTTTTTTCAAATTGTGGTGGTGAAATTGAGCTACAGCTGCCACTACGGTCTGACGAGCGACTGTAAATGTGATGTTCAGGTACGTTATTCAGCCGTTCTGAGAGGGAAGGGGAAGCTGTTGGGCTAGAATGCCGACGTGGATGGGGTGGGCTTTGATTGTGTTCGGCTACCCTTCGCCCGTGATCTCGTTCTCTGTCTCTATTACGCTCACGCTGCATGTAGCTATATTTCCTGATATCTTGCTCATAAGGGTCTCTGTAATCTCTGTATTCACAAGACTCGTCATAATATCGCAGATCGTAGTATTCTGCGGCGTAGGGATCCCATTCTGCATAGAACTCTCGGCTCCTGGCAAGATATTTGCGACGTAGATCTTCTGTGTGAGATCTAACGTTTTCATAGCATGCCCGGTCGGAGGAGAAATCAAGATAAAGTGCTCGACGTTCATCTCTGCAAATTAGGAGAGGAGATGACATTGGTAATTGGTCAATTAAAAATATTTAAGAGCCTAAAAAATAGCGTATCACTTACCGACGGTCAGACAGGACGTCATAACACTCTCTGATATCCTGTCCAGACGTCTGCATTGAACGGTAGAAGGACATCTGACTCTCATGGTTGGCAAAATCGACCTGGAAAATTAATAATAAGACACACAAAAAAGTAGTAAGAACTCTACAGATCGATAATGTCTCAAAATGTAAAGAGTAAATTTGTTACCTTAATTTTGTTCCCCCCAATCTTCCAACCCTTGGTTTCCTTTACTGCAGCTTGAGCACATTCTATATTATTATACAGGACTAGTGCCATTCCCTTTAATCTGTCAAACACAATCTGGTAAAAACAGGAAGTAGTAATAAGAGTCACATATACACACACAGAGTAATGTGTATTCAGACATTGATTTACAGTTTACAACATACCTTGACAACATGGCCGTAACGGCAAAAATGTCTTGTAAGGTATTGTTCTGTAATGTTGGCGGTCAGTCCATCCAACCATACACAAGTGGTGGGCATACTTTTTCCAAACCCCAGCTAATACAAAATGCAACGAAACCAATAAAAGTTTATAGTATTTATTTAACTGTGTTTCTTTTATTAGTGATGAAATGAGTTTAATCCTCACCTTTAACCGATTACTTCCAAGGTATTCGCCATCCATTTTCTTTATTGCTTTACAGACACTGGCAATATCACAGTATTGCAGAAATGCATACTGTGGGACGCCGTTTACCTTCTTGATATCAATGTCCTTTAGAAAATGTACACGTACATTATGTTAGTATTTCAACATCTATGAATGTTCTCTGATGAAGCTGTTTTGATTTTTGAACTCACGACTATCTCTCCAAAGCGCTGGAAAAGGTTAAGCAGGTCATGGTACGTCGTGGTCTTTTCTAAATTTCCGATGAACAATGTCCTAGTAGCTTTAGGATGAAATTCATCAATCCGATCATCCAGAGGTCGGAACTCGTTCTCCGTTTCTGTCTCTACAATGGCAAAATAAACACACAATGAACTGAAATCATGTGATATACCGTGTTTCCCCGAATATAAGACAGCGTCTTACTTTCTTTTTATCCCCAAAAGCCCCACTATGTCTTACTTTCG
>JAOTRQ010000011.1:1097711-1113207 GCA_028565875.1 Hoplisoma paleatum | reverse complement strand
CCAATGGAATTTGGCCGACTAGTAATTTTTTCGGTCGACCAACGAATAATCGATTATTTGCGGACAGCCCTACTAAAATGTAAACACAAATCTGAATAAGTTAGAAAATGTCTCCACATCATCGTAGTCTGTTACCTTGTCAAAGCAGAAGAGAGAGAGCTTTCCACAGACGTTGATGCGAGGTGGGCTTATACAAAACACTCCCTGGGTTTTAAGGCGCCGCTGGGCATAGAGAGTGCCCGTCGTAAGTGCTGCGGGCAGAGCAGGTGGCACCACGATGGTCACGATATCTAGAGCTCGTATTATCAGCTCCTCCCAGGTACTCTGGCGACACAGTTCAGATTCACGAGCTTAAGACAGTAAAAATGAAGATTATAGGGTCATAACAATTAAATAAAACGTTGCTGCGTGTTTGTGCTCATGTTAACACCGACTAAATTTTACGTGCAAGCTCATTCCATGTGCAGTTTAACTACATGTTACAGTTTACATTACAAATGTATGAGACAGTCTCACAGCAATCACATAAGAATCGAAAGACGATGCATTTTAATTGTAAACCTTCAGTGCCGATATGTTACCGTGCTGAAATGTACTTTTACTTACGTTGCTCCTCCAAAGCACCACGATGCTGTAAACTGTCCCAATTAACGCTGCAACATAATGACATTTGGTGAGTTAAGAATTAGGAAAAGTGCAAAAAGTTTGTACATTTGTTCATACAGTTCTGGAGAAAAAAGAAACATATTGGTACGTGTGTGACCAGGGTGGCACGGTTGCTTATGGGTTAGCACGACCACCTCACTGCAAAAAGTCATGAGATATTTGTATGGAGTGTGCATGTTCTCCCCTCCTGTTCCCTCCCGGTACTCCGGCTTCCTTCTACAGTCCATAGATATGCAATCAGGTTAATTGGAGATACGAAAAGTGCGTTGTGCGTGTGTGTGTTTCTCTCCGTGAACCTAAATAAGATTAAGCTGGTAAAACTAGATAACATTTGGAGGGATGTGTTTGACCAAAACGAGTTGTTATTTTATTCTAGAAACTAAAATGTGAATTTGAATAGAAGAAAATCAACCCTGCAAATTTTCATCACACACATACCCATACTCACTTTTTTCCAGAACCTAAGGACTAGGGAAACAACAAACAAAAAAACAGTCGACTTTACCCAGGCCTCCGAGGACAAGAAGAAATTTCATGGCATCCTTATAGAAGCGGAAGTTGATTGGTTGTGGGTAGAGAATGGAACTGATGAGATCACCTTTAGCAGTGAAAAACCCTGAGAACCGATTCAAAAATAATTAAATATACTGAAGCTAAATCAAAAATACTGTTTCCTGCCATGTTGCCATTAGCTGAAACGTAATTTGTTCACTGGAGCGTCACGGAACACAACAAATCATCAAAACGTAAATTTCAGCCGTACCCGTGCTTGTGACAACGGCGATTGCCCCTCCTTTGGATTGGATGATCTGAGTACCACAGAACAGTGTGTGTCTGCGCTGAGGATCGGAGTTAAACTTCACACCACTGACGGGCAACGGTGTCTTCATCACAGGAACACTTTCACCTGGGAGTCAAGCGTGAAGGATTGAAGAGGGGAACCGAAAAGCAACATACGCCAATAAATAAACCGATCATTAATACCCAATCAAATACCTGCTACAGTGTACTTGCTATCAATTATTTCTAATCAGATCTCTACACAATCCCATAAGATACTTCTCACCGGTAAGCATGCTCTCATTGACCATGCACTCCCCGGCCAGCAGGGCAGCATCACACGGCATGAGCAAACCTTCCGATGGAATGACCACGCAGTCTCCAGGCACCAGCTCCACTGAACTTATATTTTCTTCCTCTAGAGAACACGCAACATCAACACGGATGAAAATACAAGTCAAAGATTAAATTGTTTTGCTCAACACTACAGCCATTGGGCCGAAAACAGGGTAAGCTCAACCAGCCACAGCGTAATAACTCACTTATAATATAAATAATTCCAGCTCTGTATATTCGGCTGATAAAATCTAGCAACGAACACCTACAAATCATTCGCACCGTGCAATGAACCTTACCTCCATTGGATCTGCGTACTTTCACGTTCACCATCATCCGAGCCATTCTGCGGATTGTTTTGCTTTGCTGGAGATTCACAATTAGATTAATTGATTAACATTCATTACGAACCAATATAAAAGACAAAACACACAACATAAGTGTTCACCTACCTTCCGGATCTCATACAGGGACACGAAGATGGAGATGAGGGATATTAAAAGTATGCACATTGCATAATAGTAATAACGATCGCACATCCATAGGATGACGCTAAACACTTGAAACATGTAGAAGGGGTTTAGGACCTGCAACATCAAAATTGCACAGTATCAGAATAAGAAACGGTTCGAACAAATGTGCATTCGGTTTATTATTAATAAAGAGTGCATTAAAGAGTTCGATTTTTAAAGCCTTTAGTCATTTAAGGTCAGGAAAAGCACATTTGTATAAACACAACACTTAGAAATACACAAACTGGTAATAACGAGGTACAAAAATATGCATTAATATTAAGTCATTGATTGTAAATGGCACAATCAAAAGCTAAAGAGGGGGGTTATTATAACAACAGCAATAAAAATACCTCTTCAACTAGCAGAACCAAGTGCGACTTTACAGGCACGTCAATGATATTGTCTCCAAAGATCTGCCTCCTGAGAGATGAAATGCATGTAAGACCAACATGAGAAAGATTTACCAATTAAGTAAGTGCTGTGTGATTTAAGACCTTGAGCGTTGTTCCGTTTGACTCAGGCCTTGCTTCTGACGATGTAAATCAGTACAAGTCCAACCCTCATTGAGGATACTGAAAAGAAACAGCAACTCAAACCATCTTTATGTGCTTCAAGCATCCAAAAATGAAAGTACACGGACACGAACACAAAGGGAAGTAACAGTTCTCACCACCACTACTGACCTGAATGTATGAGAGCAGCCATATAGTTAAAGGGGACATATTATACCTCTGTTTAAACAAGTTAGAATAGGTCAATGGGCGCTACTAAACAAAACGGCACAACATTACTGGGTTTGCTCTTGCCAATGAAAGCACTATGAACCAATGAAGAGTCCCGAGTCACTTCTAACGTAATAAGCTGTTGCTGGCCATGCTTAACTTATACCGTGTTTACACTGACTGACAGGTGAAAGTGTGCAATGCAACCTTATAAATTAAACCCAGAGTCGAACCCTGAGCAGGAAGAGAAGCCTATACAAATCGTTCATTTAGTACGTACCAAAATCGCAGAAGTCCATTTCAACTTCAATAATTTATAGAAGACGGACGGACGGATTTTATTTAAACTTGGGAGTGTTTTTATAGGAGCAGTAGAGACCCATGTGGAACCATAAATAGTGAATTTTGTACAATATGTCCTATTTAAAGTACAGCTAAACTAGAAATCACGATCCAGTAAAACGTTTACAATACTTCTCTAAATTTGTTATTTGGTTTGTGAGCAGGGTCACATCATATCAAAAATATTTCTTACCTAACTCTGCAAAAAGCCCCCTTTTTAGGCATCCACACGTATCGCAGGCCTTCAAACACATAATAGCGCAGAAAAGTTTTCTAAAAGGAAAAAAAAAGATTACATGAAAACAAGAAGGAACTCACTAAACCGTTACCTAATTAATCCAAACGTAAAATGTTCCACGTCAAGTTCGGATAACATCTTACTTTTTCTTGATGTAGTTTGACATCATCACGAGACTCACTTTCCTCCAACTCTCCCTCCAAACCATCTAAACTACAGATGTTAAAAGCAGAATTAGAACTCATGTCCACTAGTGACGACTAGTGGGTACCAACAGAATGACAGCACTAGTTATACTGGTATGATGGCATGAGGTAGTATAAAGATCTAATCGTTGCTGCGAGAGGAAAAACTGAACTGCTTACCTTCCCTCTTCAATCTCTTCAATCTGAACGTCCATGACATACTGCTGTCCATGACTATCCTATCGTATAAAGTCCATAAATAAATCAGTTAGAATTTGGTCTCTGTTCGAACCTGGTATTATCGGACATGACTTACGGCATTTAAAAACCAACCGTTATTAATAAGATATCTGCCAGGGGAATGGGGCATGAGGCGCAGCGGGACAGAACTCCAAGTCGTGGTCGCCACTTGAATAAAACCAGCAGCAGACCCATGGAACACAGCGCTCCGATATAGCAAAGCCACACCCTCCAGCACACTCGTCTGTACCCCTGCACATCCTGGCATGCAAATCATACACATTTTTTTAACAGATACGAGAAGAGAACGCTTGTGACGTCACTGCAGGCTGGAAGGGCAAAAGATTGCCTGAGCAGCAACGTTAGCATTCAGTATGAACCGCGAAAAAAAAAAAAAGCATTACGCCACAAATCAAGGACAATCTGTAGATTTGGAAGTTCTGTTGACATAAAGAAATATCACAGTTATTTCTGACCACAAGACAATTTTGGATTGAATAACAACAGACATCAGGCTCTTTTTTCCATAAGAAAAGATTCAGTTTTATTATTAATCTTAGCATTAAAATTTGTACTAATGTTCAAAAAAGAATGTTGAAAAAAATGAAACAAAACAACCAATACACTAAGTAGTGCTTTGATGTACGTTTCCTCCCACAGCCCAAAGATACTGTTAATCTGGAGATACTGAAATTGTCCTGTGTGTGGTTGTCTCTGTGCACCGTAGTACTAAATGTCAACAATCTACTTCTACAATTATAATGTGCTGCTGTAGCTACACATTTATTTCTATTTGAACTGCGCAAAAGCTCAGATTTATTAAAAGTTACGATCTTCCGTCGCAGTCTGGTTTGAACTGTAGCTATTACACCCCTGACCTGAAGAGATAAAACATCATTTTCAATATATAGTCCTTAACCCTAGTACTGTAGAGGTCAAGCCATTGATGGATCTCCTGGGAGAAATGTTCAAATGACTCGCATGACATGAGATTATCCATTTATTTAATCTTATTCTTCTGCAAGTAAGTGCACAAGCAGATTAGAACATACCATGTGTGAGAAGATAGCAGGTCCAGAATCCTGTACGATGGACACTGGATTTGCAGGGGTCGGTCCACTCAACCTCCGATACGAGTTTCCTACAGGAAGAAATGTCGTCTTATATTTCTGTGAAATACTAGCAGCAAAGAAAACACCCATTCTGTAAACAATACAGCAAGTCCGTTTCATCTGACAGGATCAGCAGTATGTAGCTAAACTACACACGACTAGATAACTACAAATCTAGACAACCACGTCTATGTGGAATTTCTTAATGACCTAAGTTTTCAGGTCACAATGTCATAGTCTTGGTTGAGAGAGCTGTGTGCAACATAATGCAGCTTATAAAAAAATAATCGTAAATATAAACATCGTAACGTGATGTGTGTCTGGTAAAATAACAGTTTACGTTTTATTGCCTTTTTTCCAGACTAGTCAAATGTCCTTGTATAAATAAGTAAAAATATTTCTAAACATGGCTTTTGAATATTAGAATAGGTCTATGGGCTGTTAACATGCATTACTTTCAGAAACGATTAGGCTACAAAATGACTCGATTGTGTACAGACTGACTGCGTTTGGAATTACTTAGGAATGGAGAAATCGCAGGACTGATGCCTTACTGCAAAACACCAACAAACCCTTTCATACAGCAATAAAACCTTATTATTTAAAAAGCTTAATCGTTGTATTTACATGTCCATGGTTATCACAGCAGTTTGACATTCAGTGGCCATTAAGATTACACACAAAACCTCCTTAAGATAAACCTTTATCAACCGTTCTAGGGCTGGGGGTGAGGAATGAAAAGTGTCGTGCACCATACTGCTCATAACCATACAATTCAGCTCATGCCCGGGGAACAAAAATGCAGCACTGGAATAGCAAATCCAGCTAATCTATTGACTGAAGTTCTGGTGGAGGTTTTTTTTGTTTGTTTTTTGCAGTTTGCATAATTTGTCAGTTTAAAGTAGATAAATAAGCATTTGTCATTTTGTGTGTTTCCTATTAAAGAAATGATGTGCAAAGCACGCTTCTGGATTTCCTTCACTCAGATCACATGGTAGATTTCAACACCAGAAGGAAAAAAATTGATGAAGCAAGTAAGAAATGTGATACAGAACCGGATCACACGATCAAGAGGAAAAGAACTTGTGCTATTGAAACTTGAAGCTTGGGTCAGATAAGGCAAAAAAAAACACCCTCTTAAAACTCAATATTCTGCATTTCGGCTGACTCACTGTATTAACATTTGCAAACATGGATGTAAAGAAATAGAGAAAAGATTATTATCATTTTTATATTCCCCATATACCATTAGCAAGTTTCTAATCTTTTTAGTGCAAACACTAACTAAACAGATTTTATTCTTTATTTTCTGGCTGCGGGATTTTCTCCATCTCATATGTGCCATATGTGCTGTTTACAAGCTAAAATACACATTTTCAAAAATAACCTGGTGCATTGACAAATCAAAGGTGATCCGATATGGAAGAACAAAGCTGAAGTAAAAAATAATTACATTTCTAAATAAATAAAGATTATTTATTAAAATTTTCTATTAGTTATTGTCATGACAAAGGGCACGCATAATATCTTAAATTCTATCCATGCATTTAAATTTATACAACGTATCTGCATTTTTACATTTATTTAGTGATTTCCACATTTTTTAAATGAATTTATTGACGTATTAGTGGCCGGTAAGGACATCATTCTAGAGTAGTTAAGGATTTTCTGCACAAATGTTGATGCCTTAACTTCAAAAGCGACGTCACAAGCTGTTAATGTTCATGCATTATAAGCAAAAAGTGTGATGAAGTTATTAAAATAAATCAACTAAACTGGGTCATGAAAAGATAAAGATTCATCTGTCAGTCTAAACCAACAAACTGACCAATCATGCTTCAGTATGAGGTTAGGACCGCCCACTCAATTAACATTTATCACCATTAACCCATAACAGTGCACAGAGACATCAATTTATGTAAAAGTAAAACCTGAAAATACATAAATTAATTAATAAATGTGGAAATACTTAAATAAATAAAAGTAGAAATACACACGTGACGGTAGAAATGTAGAAATACGTAAATAAAATGTAAAAATACAAACAAAAAAAGCCAATAAATAAATAAACACTTGTTTATTTACAAGTTTGGCCCTTTTCGTGACAAAAACGGATTAGTTTTTATTAATTATGTTATTTTTACTTTTTATCGTTTCAATAAGCAAACAAGCTAACGCTACGATGCTAAGCCGCATTCGAATAAATAAATAAATAAAAAGAACTTTAAAATAGCAGCTTGTTTTAATTCATATTTACCAAAACCTGGCGATGCTTCATTATATAATGTCACATATCGAATGTTTTATTAGAAAGAACAACGTGGACTGTAAAGTTATTTTTCCTCCCCACAAACCGGTAAATCCAGTAACACACTGGTTTAATCTTTCATTTCAATGTTGCCCACAGTGGGAACGTTTATTCTCATTTACAATTACATTAATGGTGTTTAAATGTTTACCAAAACAACTCAATCGTGCAACGAGCAGTTCGAGAAATCTTAATCTTTAAAATTTAATCTTTAAACCCTTAAATCTTTAACAACCTGAACACAAAACAAACAAAAACACGGCGTGTGTTCACCTGTAACGTCTCACACGTCACCACACAATCTTCTCCAAATCCAACCTGAGGGGAGTCGAACACAAACCCACTCGTTACCTCGTTCCACAAAAAAGGTTTTAGTTTTAAAACGAGCTCCTAAAGTTCAGTGTTTTAATCCTGAGACAGAGACAAGCGAGACAATCTGTGTGTTAAAGTTACACTAACCTTTATTTACCTTCCTGTTCAACTCCACCCAGACCCACAAATACATCCTTTATTACAGATGAGCTACTACATCTACATCCTAGTAACACTTCACTATAATATATTTAACTTCATTTAAAGAAAACACAGAACTAATATTAACAGATTTACATCTCGGCATCGTCACAATCCATGAGAAACCTGCTCATATTCAGTAACCTGTAATTTAATCCAGACTATATACCTCCTACAATAGAATTGTGTGTCCTTCAGTGTCCACTGATTTATGAGAAACTATTCTATATGATTTAAAGGAAATGGGTATGCATAAAAACCTGTAGTACTCCATTCATGTTTTACGGTGCAGCAAAAGGATAAAAAAATGTTGTAAAATGTGTTTGAGCTGTTCTCCACCTCGGGCGGTTTTAGACGTAGGATTAGAATACTCGTTCGCCAGTGTGCTTTTACACACATGCATTTAATCCCATCTGTGAAAGTGAAAACACACATTGAAACACGCTAGCGATCGCACACTATGGGGCAGCTGGAAACACACATGTCTGCCAAAGTGGGCAGCCCCAGCCACGAAACCCGGGAAAGTAGTTAGGGGATTCGGTGCCTTGCTCAAAGTTGTGACCCTTCGGTTGTGACCTGTTGACTCATGGAATCGATCTGGTAACCAACTGATTACAAGCCTATTTATCCAACTAGCAGGCCACGGCTGCCCCAAAAGGAGCAATCAAAAACCAACTCATTGTCTATTAAATTAAACAGAATGCGTATTACAACCAAATGTTTAAACGGTATAAAGAATATATCATAAATAAAATAGGGTTTATTCTTATTTTCTTTTATCTGAAGATAGTCACTTACATAAAACACTTACACATAGCTGAGTAAAAACAATATATTGTCCTAAAAGCAGACAAATATAATATAAGTGTAAATACAAGTGGCTGAACATCTTCATATACACTTAGTAATTGTGTGTAACCCTCCCTGAGTTAATATAACAAATTAAAACAAATACTAACAACATGTCACCCGTAACTGGAACGGTTTCATCTACTCAAGTCTTTGGAACGGTACTGGAGAGGAAATTACAAATCTGTTATTCTATCATTTGTGTTTTATGATGGTGGTGAACATTTTATTAAACAGATTAGTCATAGTCAACATAACTTGAGATTGATGTATATGAAACATGTTTATGTTTCTAGAAATGAAAGTGCATAGTCATGATGTGAGTAGCCCATTGTAAAGGGTATCGCTGTCAGTGTTAAGACTCTGCAAGAACAGTTATAGTTGCTTCGAGTTATTTAGCTTCATAGTAAAACAAAAAAGTTTTAACGTCTCGGCTGAATTCTTGTGATGTTCATGTAATGCTGATTTATAGTACGACACGCAATACAAAAAAGTTTGTTTTTCTTTAGTTTGCACTTTAAAGCCCGACTTTAACACAAAGATGTTTATAAGGGGGATAAAATAAGGAGAAGGAGGTTTGGACAGCTTGATTGATTGGATTTTGAGGGAGGGCGAGTCTAGAGATTTATTTCAAGTACCGGTATTACAAAAAAGAAATTCCCTCAATAATTAAGCGGTATGATTAGTGGTTAGTATGGTCATGGGTCATGGTCATAAGGTAAACCCGGTGCATTCTGCATGTGTGTGTGTGTGTGTGTGTGTGTGTGTGTGTGTGTGTGTGTGTGTGTGTGTTTCTCCATACTCTGCAACAGACCAGAGATCTATTCTGTATAGTGTATATGTGGGTTTCCTCCAGGTACCCCGGTTACACAGTCCAGAACACATGCACTCAGCTGTGCATACTTAAGCTGTCGAGTGAGTGTGTGCGTGTGTGCGTGTGTGTGTGTGTGTGTGTGTATAACAGACTGACAACCTGGTGTTTCGTGTATCCCACCATGGGATGGGATATTAGTTCATTTGCTTAGGGCATATTTTGCAACCCATCATAAGTAAACAGCTTAACGTGTTTGAATGTATTAAAACAACAACAACAACAACAACATATGATAAACACACATTCCAATCCCAGGACTGCTATAGCATGAGTTGTTATTATATGTACTTAGTATTTAGTCCACGATCAGGTCCTAAGCTTAATATATGTTGAATATATCAGCTTTAAAATGTAAAGGACAAACATAATGGCAGATCTAACAGCCCCGGAGCAACACATCTGTTACAGCTGTGCGTTCCAACCACAGAACAACACAAATAATGAAGAAAATAAATGTGTGAAGCTGTGAGTTAAATCAGTGATCATGTGTCAAATCAGTACATCCGGGTACTCACCCTGCGTGTCCATTACAGCAGTCATGAGATCACAGTTAAGTCCATAATATTTAGTTCCTCTGTGGAGCAGCACTGAGTGTAAATTAGATCAACTGGATGATCGAAGTCAGTTTTATTTCTGAGTTTATTTGAACACAAAACACCGCCCAACATCTTCTTCCTTTCAACTGTGGTTACATGTGATGTTTAGGTCGTGTGTAAAGCGCGCCCCCTGCTGGTCTAAAACCGCAACATTCAAATGCTAGTTTATTGTTTATAACGCGGATGCACAAACAATTGATTATGCCAATAAATATTAATATTTGATTATGGCATGCATTTAAAATGTACACGTTTCTGTATCGTAAAATAAAACTAATGTTTATTTCTATGAGTACTGCGTTTATTTTCTTGGTTTCATCTTCCTTTAAAGGGGACAGATTTTGCCATTTTTTACTTTTTGCATGTTTTTTTTCTATTTACATGTGGGTCTCTATTGCTCCTATAAACATTCCAAGTTTGAATAAAATATCCATTTGTTTTCTGCAAATTATTACAAATGCAGTGGAACCTCAGCCAACGACCACAAACCGTTCCGAAAACAATTATTTGGAGCCATGATTGAGGGCTATATATTTAAAATAAAGCACAAAAATCACTAAATAAGAAGGATGCGTGAAGATAAATAAAACAAATGACCAATCGTTACTGTGTCTTGAGGGTAAATGACATTTTGTCTGGGATACTAGTCACGTGTGGGTGACGTAGCTGTTCACTATCCAAAATTTTGGTCACTATCTGGTGCACATTTTTAGCAAAACTTTTGGTCATTATATGAATTGTTTGCAATCGGAGGAGTTGGCTAACCGAGGTTTTACTGTATTCTGCTGTCTGGTGATATTGTGACATAATAAATTCATGATTTGCGTTAGGACCTCCCATTATCTGGCAAACCTCACACTGTTTATGGTAACCAGTAAATGTTAAGTTCATTAGGAAGTGTTGTGTTGTTGGCTGCAATGAAACAGTTGATAAGGAACTATCTTTAGGAGGTTTTGTGAGCAAACCTTGCAACAGATATCTAGATAAATCCAAAGCAGGTTTTGATCTGGGATAAAACAGAGACTAAATAACAATTTATAAACATATAAATAAACATTAAAAATCTATCTATCCCAATATGTTAAACTTAAATCATTTGAAAGTCTGCACAATTGGTTATTAACATCTTATAATTTATTCTTATACCCTAAAGCACTGATTGAAAAATGTGTTTTTGTTCAGGAGCACTGAAAAACCTTCAAGTGAGAACAAGGTTAAGAAGTTATACTGGAGACAGATGCTGTAATTACAAGTATTCATCAGCAAGGTCATCCTTCAGTACCAAAGCCTGCAGGGGAGATTAAGGACAAAGCTACTAAAGTCACTACAAATAAAAAACATTTGATCAAAATCTACTGCACAATACTAAAGAAAAAAAAAGATGAGAGGAAATTACAGTTAATAAAATTATTTGTGACCAATGCCTTATGACAATTTATTGTGTTTGCAAAACTTACCAGATCAGTACTTTATTTTGGTGCCATGTGTTGTTAATTATATGTTATTTAAAGTTTAGAAAAGTGTTTTCGCCCAGTGCGTGTCCCACCATAACCCCAAATCTGATTATGCAGTGGTAAAACTGGATAATAAATGGATGGACAGATGCTCATAAGTATAAGGAGTTTAAGTGCCATACTTTAGTTTTGGATTAAAAAACTTCTGTATGCATGGAATTTTGTCTTATTGTCTTTATAATAAGACCAAACTTCATGCATGAGATTTTGTTGCTTCAAGTGATGAGAAATAATACTTTACAACAGGACCCACTTGTGCTTCTCTGGCACTTTTAATAAAACAGACATTTCATTTTCACAACAGCAATGTCTGAACGCGGAGAGTAAGGGAAAAGTGGGTCAGAGCTCTCTGTGTTGTCAGTCTTAGTTTGACAAAGGAGTGATTTAAAACGAAGGTGTGTACATGCTGAAGCCCCTCTGTTATTTAACCAGTCATGGACGGTGGACATACACAAAGAGCCCCTACATGATTCCCTTCCTCTCCTTTATTTACACATAAACTGAAATACATTCATTTGTTTCACTAGGTAACAAAGCTGGTCAATCATTACTTTACAAAGATCTGTTTTGCTCCATTCAAAAAACTCATCACACTTCAGTTTTTAGACTTTTTATTTCTTACTCTCAGTTACTCTATGTTCTTGGCACAAGATTTATAGCTCATTTCTAACAATCCCTAAACCTGTATTGACATAAGTCAAATAAAACAGTATGTATAACTATGTACACCATTAATAACCTTAAACTAGGCTGTCACAAAATCATGACACCCTTCCCAACCCTATTCGTCAGCCTTGCACACAAGAAATTAACGGATCCAAACCAAAAATAAATAAATGAATTAATTCAAACTAAATATAAGAAATGTTAAATCACATTTCTTGTCACTTTAATGCTCACTGAATCACTCCCCAGATTTCTGTCCCCCATCCATTTTAAAAGTGCATGCCTAGATTTAAAAAAATTACAGTGCCTGTACAGAAAAAGGGACCCTCATAATCTGACTTGCACCCCCACTATACGCTGCATGGACAAAAGTAGTGATTTCTTTCCTCATCCCAAACTGATGAATTGCATTGAGTGGCTGTAAAAAGTCCCAGATGTGTTTTTCACTCATAGTGGGAGTGTCGAAGAGGGTCTCTGAGGCAGCATTTGGTAACGGGGCATTTTAGTGATACCGTTCAGAGTCATAGGTGACGGGGGCTTGGATGACCATTATGATAGAGCTTCTGCTTGATATGCACCATGTTTCCACTGGAGTCCTCCAACTGTCGTAACTGTGTACGTCTACGGAGATCCCGCAAGTTGCAAAACTGTGGGAGCCAAGACCAGGATGGTGTGTCTGTGAGGAAAGATAAAAAGATTTTAAAAAAGATCAACATGGTCCATCACAATATTGCGCACCTATCCACTTGTAGCTTTAGATTCACAGCTTCCTTTGCAGTTGCAACATTAGATGCAACATTAAAAACCTTCTCTTGAATATTTCATGGGCTAAATTAAGGCAAATGATTATTTTAAATTAAGGCATACGATTATTTAGTTTTTAAAACACTTTGGCAATGACAATGTTGGTCAGTTACTGCCTACAGGCAACAGCAAAGATTCTATATGCTACCCAACCAGGAGCAGCATCAGCAATTTGAGCAAGCAATCGAGATAGATAGATAGATTGGGAGAGAGAGAGCGAGAGAGAGAGAGAGACTGTCCTACCTGAAAGGAGGGGGGGCAGTTATTTATAGCATTCTGGCAATGCCATCAACAAGGACTGTTGTGAAGGGTATCCAGAAGGGAGTTAATAAACAAAAGCAGTTTTTTAATCTGTAATTTGAATAAAACCTGGAGTCTTAGATGCAACACAAACCACGGATGCACTTAATACTGGATAAAGGTAACACAATAGAGGCTTTTCAAAATTAGAATAGAAAACGACTCTGCCAAGACACTGGCTTCTGCTTTTCTAGATTTGCATTTTTTAAATTATTTAAATAGCTAAAGTATGGACTCGTAGCACCAACATTACCCCCCCCCCCCCATTATTAATAAAGATCATGCAGAGAAAAGAGGCTTGGATGGACTTGAAAGGGTCAGCGTGAGGAAGCAGAACAATGGATTGAGGTCTGTAGAGGAATGGGTGGGGTCGGAATTAAATAAGAAAGTGTGTGTGTGTGTGTGTGTGTGTGTGTGTGTGTGTCTGTGGTCATGCCCATGTCTCCCTGTTGCTTTCCAGCTGCTCAATTTCTATTTATAGAACTCACGCATGCTGGTGTAGGAGGGACAAAAACTGTGCATATGTGTTTGCGTGTGTGTTTCTCATGAGTCAAAGGGCAACATGACAGGAACGGCCTTCAACTTTTCAGTCTCGCCTCTAGTCTTCATAATAAACGAGGTTGAGCTGCTGTTGACATCACAGCCATGCAGATATTTACTACAGAGACAACCCCACCGGGAGTGTTTATTCGTTTAAAGTATAAATATGGTGATCTATTAATTGCTGATCTATATTGTATTTTTATAAGAAATCAAGTACATCAAAATAACCGTATGTCTTAAGCTGTGCCACAAACTGGACGATCGCCAATCCAGTATCCTCACCCTTCAGCTCAATGTTGTTTTGTGTTTCCATTTTGTACCCTACAGTTTAAATACACACATAATTTAAGAGATAAACAATGTGTGATATGCAGTTCATCTAAAACGTGTCAACCAGAACAAGCCACAATTTTTTTGAGGACGTGTTTAATAATTTTTGCCTACATGTAAATTAAATTTATCAATGATATAAGCATATATCATATTGGAATATTTTTAGCTTTGGTACATATTAAAGGGATTTGGGTATTGAGTGTTAAACAAAGCTCATGGAGACACAGTTTGACATTGTCGTCAACTAAATTAGAACAATGATTGAAAACAAGAGCTTTTTGTACAAAAACAGTTCACCTTACAAACACTGTTCAACTTAATCGTCACAGAAATGCTCCACACAACTAAAACCTTCTCAAGACCACAAAGGAGGACCATCTCTACATCAGTGCCAATGTTTTACATGGGAAATAATTGTACTAGATGCCATTATTCTTTCATGCCAGCATCATATAGAGTAGTATAACAGTACTAAATACATAATTAGAAGCCTTAATTGTCATTAAAGCTGTCATGGTACATAATGCAAAATCAGTTTTGTCACATTCTGCTGAGCTATAATGACATTTTGCATAATGTTCTAGTTGGACTTTGGTCTTGACTTTAAGTAAAGTAAAGGTTGGACAATAAACATCTTGGCAGCATTTGTGCAATTACATAGTTCAAAAAGACAGTTGCAATAAATACATTTTTATTTCCAATGCAATTTAAAATGAAATCTGGACAAATCATAGTTTAGACTTTTCCAACAGTAGCAACTTGGTTAGTGACTGAATTATTTACAATCTGTCTTAACTACTGTGCGACAGCTGACGAACAAATTATTCTTGACCGAATAAAACCTAACCTCACACAACTTAAGTAGGTGTCTCTTATTTTAGACACATCATGAGACGAAGTTATTCACTGAACAAGATTATTATTCTCGGGAAACATGGAACATCAAAAGGAATAATGATTGTCCAAAATGACCATAAACAATGGGATGGATAAAATTAGTGGAACATTGAACTTCCACCAAAAAGTCTCAAACAGTCCAAAAAGACTCAAACAGAAACAT
>JAOTRQ010000011.1:871011-886681 GCA_028565875.1 Hoplisoma paleatum | reverse complement strand
GAGAGAGAGAGAGAGAGAGAGAGAGAGAGAGAGAGAGAGAGAGAGAGAGAGAGAGAGAGAGAGAGAGTTTTTACATGAGCACTTTTAGATTCAGTTGTGAATCGTTGGGGTTCGAGGATTAGTACTTGTTGATGTCTGAGAGAACTTAAAGTCCGGATTTAGCACTATCTGATTTAGTCTTTTTGGAAAAGAAAGTTGTTCTACACATTTTTACAATTTTCTCCGATTTTTTAAAAACATTTTCTACGATTATCTGCGATTTTTTTTAAATTATTTAGATTCGCTAAAATTTTCTACAATTTATCTACGATTTTCTACGAAATCATGCTTTTCTATTGTTTTTCAATAAATTTCTATGATTTTGTTTCGATTTTTTACAATTATCATGATTTTCTACACTTATCTCGATTTTCTATAATTTTTGGTTAAATTTTCTGTAATTATCATTATTTTCTACGATTTTTTTTCTACGGTCATCTAGATTTTTTTTGGTTTCCTAGATTTTTGGTTAGAATTTTTACGATTATCTTAATTTTCTGTTTTTTTCTACAATCATCAAGATTTTCTAGCTTTTCTTCCATTTTCTTGGAACGTCATAAAAAAAATCCTCCAATCCATCAACCCTTACTTGGGGGAAAAAATATTTAGACTCGAGTTGGCCCCCGGAGCCAAATGGAATCTCCCCACAATGGTTCCCACCCTCCATAATAAGATGTGTGTACATATTTCTTTAACCCAGACGACCTTGTAGCGATTTGCATTTGCCCATTAATGGTTTAACTGTAACTCCCTGTAAAACTGGGGCGTCCGAGGGAGGCGGATCGGCTTCCCATCACCTTCCACCACCGACTCCTCCATATCTCTTCCAGTCCTCGAGTTCGGGAGGTGATGACGGCCTCGTAACGTCTGGCGTGTGGGATGCACGGCATGCTCGGCGGTCGCCGCGTCTCTCTGACGTTTATGAATATACGGAGTCGGTCGAGACCCCCAATGGATTTGTCTTTATATAAGAGCTTTGACACGTCTGCCACTAGCCCACTTCATTTATTCCACTCGCGAAGATTAAGGCTGGCATTACAAGTAAGGTCACGCCATGCATCCTTGTTACCCTGACGCCACGCGCCGCCGGGCAGAGACGGGTAAGTCGTGCGAGAGGGAAATTTTCATCAGTTCATACTTCCGGTTCCTGTCTGATAAGAGCTACAGGAACCCTCGGCAGGTCCAGGACCTGAATTCAGGACCCAAAATGCTCTGTGTAAAGAATAAAGACCAAGACCAGTTGATCGAATGCAGGACCCAGAATGCTTTGTGTAGTTCCTGGACCACTCTAGCTCGAAAAACACAACATCAAACATACAAATTATCAGGCGACTCAGGGTATGTAAATATGTGGCCTCCTTACATCAGAATATATCGATAATTAATAATAAACAATGAATACTTTATATTATATCCAATAAAAATTAAAAGTCATGTCTGAAGTAAAGGTCTAAATTGCTCACTAGGTCGTCTTCATGGGTGCCTTCGTGTCCGTATGGATTCCTTTTCCTCAGGAAACCCGCTCAGCTTTGTGAGAAAATTGGTCGAAAATGAACGGAATCCGATCTCGGGGTGATGATCAGAATCGTTCCAGAGTAACCGTTGGTGACGATCGAGCTTCCTGCCGGCGATTCATCGGGTGCGAATAATTACGATTCCTCTCCTTCCTCTCCGTCTCGGACCTGCCCGGTCCAGGCAATCATGTCCCACGTTGTGATTTATCTTCGAAATTTAAACACCGTCTCCAGGCTCGGAGGCCCAGATGAGCCTGATTGAGGCACTTAACCTCGACCGGCTGCTCTCCTCCGCTCACATAAAGTGTGCCGGCGAGTAAACAAGAGTTAGCAAGCCGCCACGTGAAATGAATATTGTATAACACACATTGGGGCTAAGTGTTGTTGTTTATGTCAGACCCGGTGTTTATGGCGCTTGCTAGGCCTCTTAGTGCAGTTAAGTTTGCCATCGACGCCCTCACACACCCCAACCATCGATCCTAAATCTCTCTCGCTCTCCTTCTTTCTCACTTTTTTATTTTTATTTTATTACTTTTCTCCTTCCTTCTTTCTTCAGCGCTCAGCTCGTTCTGCCTGCCATCGTTTTTCTTCTCCTCCTCCTTTTCTTCCTCCTCCTTCTCCTCAAACCCGGTCTTTCTCTCGCTCTTCTTCTCCTCCTCCTCCTCACAACCCCCCCCTCTCTCTTTCTCTCGCCCTCCCTTGCTTACCTTCCCTCCTTCCAGATGGTGCATTTCACAACCTGCTAGGCACGATCAATCAAGCCCAGATGCAGACTGGGCTATTAAGGTCAGTAATGATCGTCCTTTGAGCGTTATGGGCCCGGCTCCCGTTGTAAAGCCATGCATCAAACTCTTTTTCCCCGCACCCGCCTTGCACCGCTTCTTAACAAGCCGGCTTAAAATATCGGCCCGGGGATAGGAAATGAAAAGGGTACAACCTTATCTCTCGGAAGACAGTTGTAGCCCCGAGGTGTAATAAAACGACGAGATCCCGCCGTCGCCGGGTGTCATCTCTTTTAGAAGCGATATCTTTTGAAGTTCAGCTAAGCAGTGAGTGCCGTACGGTGGAATGTGTGTCACGTGATGGCCCGGTTCTACATTGACTCGGGTCGGATCGTTCTAACCTGAGATGCACACGCAAGTGACTTTGAATCGTTTTGAATGACTCGACTTTCGACTTGCAGGAAATGTCAAGTCCAGCCATGGGAAATAAATACAGGACCACTAGGACATCATCACTTATTTTAGCTTAGGATTTTTGGGCTTGATTATTGGGATATTGGTTTGTTTGGTGGTACCTTGTTTTTTTTACCTTTGGTATTTGAATACCGCCTCGCTTGCTGATGTCACACTTTGGTTTAGGTTAATGCTGGTAAAAGAGAATCTATTAGTAAATAAACAACAAAGTGTGCCAAATAGGAGGCCAGACATAGCCTAGTATTTCAAATGTTCAAAAGCTCTTGTTAAATCACATTTACTTGCACAATTGTGAGAAAAGTAAAGCTCCAACTTAAAAATAAAACTACTATACTAATGAAACTACATTGTGCAACGGCTTTGTTGTCGTTATTCATTTGAACGACATTAGATTTAGTCTTGTGACTAATCTAAAGAGTCGTGACTCTTATGTTATCCTTTCTCCACTTGCACTTCATCTACCAGGGGAGCTGTGTTTGTTTCTTCCATGAGAAACCAGTGTCGGTCTTCATGGGTCTTTCTTAAAACAATAGAAAACCTTTCGCGGTGTCGTGTGGGCGTGGGTGTGTGAGTGTGGGTGTTTGCAATAAAGTGGGCTTCTTCTTTTCTTTTTTTATGTGCTGCAATCTGATTGTGCATCTGTGTGAGCATCTTGGCTCTGTCCGAGTGTATTTGGCTCAAGGTGGAGCTTGGCGCCGTTGGCTTTGTGTATGTGAGTGAACATATGTGTGTGTCTCTGCTTGTTTGTGTGAAGGTAAGAACCACTTCAAGCCCAAAGTATGTTTTAGATAGATGATGGATAGATGGATGATGGAGGCTGTTCGAAATCCTATCTGCCTTCATATCCTCCCAACTAAGAGTTCTCCAAATATAAGAACTATATTCATGGTTGAACGCGTGAGTTTTGGATTGGATACTGACTTATGGGATACGCCAATCCCAGAATCCAGTGCAGTATGACTCTTTCTCTCTTTAATATATAGAAATGTGTGTACGCATACAAAGCTTGGGGTTCGATTCCCAGGTAAGTTCTTTCGGTGTGGTGTCTGCGTTGGTTTCCTCTGGGTACTCCGGTTTCCTTATTCAGTATAAAGACATGCAGTCTGGTTAATTGGAGATACGGTGTGTGTGTCTGTGTGTGTTTCCGTACCCTACAACAGACTGCTGACCTGTTTAGGTGTTTACTCACCCAGCACGGTAACACTACATAATGAATGGATGGATGGTGTCATCTGAGACGCTAACGCTTACGCCACCTCGTCCTATTGTGTTAAATGGCACGATGCTAACCAACCATGTTAGCTTGTAATCAGGTTACTCTTGACCTCTTCAGGTATTTTAGTGTAATCGCTCGATGTGTGTCTCAGCGTGACGCCAAATATTAATAACAGCGACAGTAACACTAGATAATAGATGGGCGCACAGTGTCGTTTGAGACGTTACCACTTGTGCCACGACGTCCTATTGTGTTAAATGGCACAATGCTAACCGTGTTAGCTCGGGAGAGAAATCTGACGTCATCGCTGATGTTTTGGTGCGAATAACAGCGTGTGCGACTTATAAGGCCAGGACTTAATAGAACCAGGTCTAAGTAGACGTCTATAAGGCCTGTCTGTAACCCCAACTGAAGGTTTAGCTTTTTGATTGCATTTTACACCCACTTAAACTGTTGGTGGCCCAACTTAAATCCACGATGGCAGGTTAAAAAAAGAAACTCGGAGGGCCGGGTGCTAGTCTGCTGATTCAGTAGAAAAGTCGCTTACATGTCACGTAGGGTCTGATTTTTGGGGGCTAAATCTGCTTAAGCCTCTCCCACCGTTAAAGCCAAATGGTTTATTCTCTCGCCTTGGCGGGTCCAGTCGCTGCCTTAATTTACAATCCACTACACAAAAAGCCTCTTAGTCGAGCTTCAGGAGAGGGATAAATCTCGCTCCACCCCTGCCCACGTCTATCACGTGCGTTTTTATAAGTGCTGATGTGCCGGCTGACGAGCTGGAACATTACGACCACACCCAAAAGTGTATTGTGTTGCTCCATCGGGGTGATACGAACCTTCATTAAGCATTTTTTAAACGCTTTATAATGATCTCGTATCCGGTACGAGAGGTAATAGGTTAATGTTATAGCTGGCCGATATATGTTTTTATATTTTATCTTGATTGTACTTATATTAGAATTGAATGGTTAATTTGGCAATCCCAGAATTTAAAATTCAGTGCCTTACGTCGTCTCTTTCTCTCTAATAAACAAACAAACAAACAAAGCCTGGCGTCCAACAAAGCGTACAAACCGAGTTGTTCTGACATGTTAATTAGTTGTTATTGACGTTTAATAAATATGAATGTGTACGAGTAGAGTAACAATGGTTAGCACTGTTGGTGTGATTTCTAATTACCGAATAATTATGTCGTGGTATTGAAGGTGAAAATCGTTTTACGGGGTGGCGACATATTTTTAAATATCAAATTTTAGATATTTATATTTATCTTATTATTTTAATACTCGCTATTAAGTAATGAATTACCCAAACTATTAAATGCTTACATAAATATTATGTTTAATATGTCGCCAGATCGGGTGGTGCAAAATTTTCGAAATTATTTTGACGCAAACCACAAGAGGGAGCTCTATAGCTCTATAGCTATCAAAACAGACTGTGCACGCTTGTTGAAAAATCTGGCAACCCAGTCTGCGTTTTCTAAGTACCTTTTTTTATCTACCTCAGTGTTCCGTTTTACATTTTGCGCTTTGAAGTTGAACAAACGCTTGCTTGTACATTTCAAGAACCAGCACAGAATTCTGATAAATATTATATTTTATTAAATTATTAATTAATTAAAATGTTCGCTTGTCAATTTAAAATGCATACACTGCCATGAAGATGAACGCCGGTGGAGAATTCGGATAAATATTTAATTTAATTCAATGAACGTCAGCTGTCCACTGTTTAGCTTATTGTTATTTTTTATTTATAGTTTATTGTATCATTTATTCATCATTCTTTTTAAACGCTTGCATTAAGTCGTTGTGTTATTTGTTTTGTTGTAAAATGATTTAATGAAGCTAAAGGACTTGAAGTCATAGATCTTTTCAGGATTTATCGATAACGTAGCGCAGTGATGGCTCAGTGTTTAAGGTACGGGGGCTGGGCATCAGAAGGTCGCCAGTTCAAGCCTGATTACCACCAAGGTGCCATTGTACAAGTCGTACTTGTGCATCGCTTTGGATTGAAGGGGTCCTCTAATACCCTTAAAAAGGGCGTCATAACCCGGAAACCGTATGGAAACCGTTTTGTAACTAGTACGGGACTCTTGATTATCAGGGTGGTCCTAATGTTTTGGCTCATCGCTGTAAACAGGCCAGTTTTCCGAGACCCCGTTCATCCGCCGCAAAGCAGAAAGCAGCAGCGAGCGTCGTTTTTAATGAACAGACTAATTAATTCATTAGAGCTCATGGCCCGGCCCACGCCTGCATAAATAAAGGCCCCGGGTCTGTCCTGGTGTAATGGTGCTGTTTATCTCCTGTCTGCAGGCCAGCTGGTGGGTAACTGGCACCTCCGTCACTGCCATCCACCCTGCTAATGTTTACACACCCTCCATCAGACACACTCGCAGCTCTGTATGCTTTTCACCAGCTCGCATATGTTTCTGCCTCCAGCGGACTGCTCTATACCCAGAAACAGCCAGTCGGATGTAGCCTAGCGGTTTAGCTCAGGCGCTGATCTGCTAATCAGGAGGTCGCTAGGTCAAAGCCCGCCGCGCGTAAATTGACCTTGTGCTAGGTCCTTAAGATTTAACTGTGTTTAATCAAACTGTACGTAGTTTTTAATACTAGTGTTCATGAAATCCCCAAATTGTGTCACAAATACCCCCCTCCTCTCCCCAATACCCCCACCCCCGACCACTACCACCACCACATTAGACAATTTAAAAATGTTTTACACATCTCTAAGTTTTTATTACATTTTAATTACTATTTAATTAACTAGTTACAGTTATAATTTAATTAACTTTTGCCACTTGTCTTGTTTGCATCACACAGCAGAGACACAACGCCCCCTTCTGGTAAACATTCTCTAATAGTTACTCTTTTCTTGAGTAGATTTTTAGACTGGTAACTATGTTAATACTTTATTTTTAAAAATCACAAAGTAGACACTGCTCCCTTCTGTTGAATCTTTTGTAATAGTTACTTTTTACGCGAGTAGATTTTTAGACTAGTAACTATATTAATACTTTATGCTAAAAAAAATCTAGTATCTACAAAGTAAACAATAACAGGTACATGAGTACGTTATAGTAACTAAGTAGAGTAGGCTGAGTAGATATAGATTAGATGTAGTAGATAAAGATTGGATAGTAACTGAGTAGATATGGACTAGTAATAGTGATATAATTCACAAAGTAATAGTACTTATACTCGAGTACAATATTTAGCATGCTGCTTTATGGACAGCCCTCACATTTAGAATCCAGGGTTCGATTGCTCATCTGTGCTAGTGTCCGTTTGTGACTGGGACATACAGACACGATTAGTCTGCTGTCTGCTGGGTGGCTGCTGCATTGCACCCTGAGACCTCAACCCGGGGTGGCACATCGGGGTGAAAAAGATAAAAAATGATGACGATCGTCTGTCATCAGCGTCAACATTCGTTTTGATGGTGTGGGTCAGTTTTCCTTCCTTTTACATTTCGAAGCATCGTAAAGCATCGACAGCACGGGGCCGAAGGAAAGGGAACCGCCTCTCGAAAGGAATCATGTGCTGACTGCAGAGGAAGATGAAGGTCCGGGCTGGGGGAACGATAAACTCAGATGCATCGTGGGAGTGAAGCTCTCACAGATGGAACCGATCTGTGGAATATTGCTGGCCGGACTTGTTTTCAGCATAAATTTGAGACTCGCCGGGTTGATATCTGGTAACACAATATGCCAGTCCTGTTCGTGCCGGCTGGGTTTATAAATCATCAGTCTGCCTGTCATGGAGGAAGACGCTCCTGCATGGTGTTGAAATGATTGATGCCAAAACACCACATAACCTTTATTCAGTTTCTGCTTAACCCACACACACACACAAAAACAGTTCATCACTCGGAACGGTACACAAGTCGAAATCTACTGTACACACCTTCTCGTTACATGTTACTTCTGGATTCGATGTAAACAACTCCCGGGACTAAAGAGTGCTGGGTCACATGACCCAATCGCTTTACAATCGCTTCAGATGATTTGGGACGACGATTTAGACCACAGAGTTGAAATCGGTCGATTCAGTACTCAGCGGATCTTTCGACTCTCATAAGACTGTTGGAGAAACATTTCTGGCGGCTCTTCGTGAAATCGCATGAGAGAATGCCAATGGCAAAGCTGTCATCAAAGCAAAAGCTCAAATATAGTAACACACAGTCTGGTTTTGGTTAAAAATTCTTATTTTCAGTATTGATTTACAGTGTAGGATAAAAAAATCTATAAAAAAAAACAATGAATGTGAAGGTACTAGGTGGAATATATTACCCAGCAAGTGGACATTTTATCCTCGTAGTTGATGTTATAATCATGAGGAATGGAAAAACATCAGAATCTGAGAAAGTTCTAGATTGTTATGGCTAGACTAGTTTTATGGACCTTTTATTATCAGACCACGCAGAAAGAAAAAATGAACAGAGATTACTAGAAATGCCGTTTGCACTTATTGTTTCTTATCGCCACTAGTTGGCAGCAGTACTTAATTAATTAAAGCTTAGTGATTAGTCAATTAGTAAAATAAAGTTTGGGAATGACTGGACAAGAATCTCGGGTCCGAGCATGTTTTAAAACTGCAGCTCTTGTTGGGCGTTCCGGTGGTCAGTATCTGTCAGCAGTGGTCCAAGAAAGGAACAGTGGTAAAACGGTGACAGGGTCGTGAGCGGTCAGCAACACACACACACACACACACACACACACACACACACTCATACACGTGTATACACAACCTTTCCTCTCATCGTTTCACCAGTATGATCTTAATTTATTCTTTCTCCACTTATCAAAAGCTACATACACTTTTTTCATTCTATCATCTCTCTCTCTCTCTCTCTCTCTCTCTCTCTCTCTCTCTCTCTCTCTCTTCTATGCTCTTGAGTGGCAAGGTGACATTGTACGTCATATCAGCATTCCATGGCAGTCCCCTTCCCTCTAGAGAGTAATTATTTTTTTTCAGAGTGAAAGGTTCAATTTGCTATAAAAGAACAAGAGCCCCAGGTACAGAGAGAGACGGAGGCTCTGCTCCCAGATAGAAAGACGTCTGATGAGTCCGACCGTCATACCGGAGCCGAGGACCGGCGTGTGATCTCGACCGAGCATGCTCAGACGTTTAGAGAGGCTAATCTCGTTCTGGCGGGTCCGGCAGGGTGGTTCGACCATTGTGGATCCTTCTCCAGTCCAGTGGAGGGAAAGTCGGAGAAGAAATATTTCGGAAAGCCAACGAGCTTATCGAGTTAAAAACACTGTCGTGGTACAACCTGATCATCCTATTTACACCAGACTGAGCTGTAGAATGGAATACCAATGCCACGATAAACAGTAGAGATACACACAATGAATAGAATAGAATTTATTTGCTGTTTGCATACAAAATGATTTCTTTACATATCCCAACTTGTATAGATGTTGGGGGTCAGAGTACTGTGACCGGATCGGCCATCATAAGGCGCCCCCTGGAGCAGACAGGGTTACGGGTTTCGCTCAAGGTCCCAACGGTCCTCCTTGGAACTTCCAATCTTATAGTTGGTAGCACAAAGCTCTAATCTTTTTTATTTTTTTTTTATTTTTTTGGTATTGGTGACATAAAACGTATCAGATTATAACATCCAGTGATCAGGTGCTTCCTTCTGTCCTGTCCTTTTGTTCTTCGCAGTTTGGCTTCTTTTTATTTCCTTACGAGGCGAGCCAGTGAAAACAACCTGAAGTAAATTATTCAAAGGGGCATTAAAACGAACATGCCGGCTGGAGATGCGATTTGCATACTGTGATGTGAGAGAGTGAGAATGCATCGTTTTGTCCAGCCTGTCTGCTTACTGGGCATCGCCGCTAATGTGTCCTCGCTTCACGGGCACTTCTCGTTACTGGCTATTTAAATTGCAAATTCTGCATAACCCGAACAATAATATCTCATCTTCCTTTGGCAATTACGCCACCTCTTCGTCCCCCCCCTCCCCTCATCCCACTATCAGATAAAGAAATGCTAGCTACTAATAAGCATCCACGATGGGGGGCTAATGGCTTCCCCAAGCTCTTTTAATTCCATTCATACTTTTACATACAAAATTAATAATTAATCACCAGTAAACAACCATTTAAGATGCTCGCCACACCGTGGTCAGCTAATTGGCTCATTAAATGTAACATTAGGTGGAAGAGGCTCTGTTGACAGGCCCTGCAGGACCCACTCGGCGCTCTCTATACGGGGAAGGGGGCATTGATCATCCCCAAGCACTGCCAACCTGATTAAAGACCAATAAAGCCCCTCTGCTTTTCCGCCATCGCGCAAAACTGCGCCCCAGCCACCTCCAAACCTGATTTGAAGCCTTGCCACCCCGACTGGCACGGTCCTAATAAGCACTGAATGAGTAGAGTCACCCTTTTTACGAACTTTGTGTTGCGGTGTTAAATGGGTAATATCCTTCACCGGGTACAGATTAATCTTCACAACGGCCCGGCTGATGAATTGCATCTATTTTGGTGTTTATGAAGACGTGGCTGAGTACTAGGATAAATAATGACGGTCTGGCAGGTTCTGCCCCATACAGAGCGATGCTAATAGAAGAGAATCGTGGTGTTTGTTCAGCAGGTTAATATTTAGCACACAATCTACAAGCGCTAGTCAGTGTTAAGCTCCAAACACTGAATGTGAAAGGAATCCCGATATCAGTGTAATTCAGTTCGAGATGGAACTGACCATCAGGGATGATCAGTTTAGCCTAGTGGGTTATCATATGGATTATTGCGGGTCTAAATAAAAACAGCTCCTGTTGGGTTCTTGAGCGAGACCTTTAACCCTGCCTGCTCCAGGGGGCGCCGTACGGATGGCCGACAACAAATGTCATTTTATTTATGACAAGGTTGTCGACTATATTAATATTGCTAGATGTTTTGTGTAAAGAAACAAAGAACAGAAATCAAACCAGCGCCCCCTGCTGTTTAAAGCGAATATTAATTCGGCTTTCGAGAATCATCGATTCAAAAGAATTAATTTGTATGGATTATGGCTGAATCCCAGAGTCCAAAAACATGCAGGTAATGCAAATTGAAGAAACAAACTGTGTTCTGTTATGAATGTTACCTAAAACATGACATTAAAAGCGAATTAAATCAATAAACAAACCTAGAATCTATCAACTTGCACATGAACGATCATTTAACGATCACTAAGATCGAATCGAAGTCCCTTATTTATTATATTTACACATAAGGTGTGTCGAATGTTGGTCTCATGCGCTTGTATGTCAGGTCGAACCGGTTAAAGCTACCTTCGGCTCGGGGACACGTTGATGTGAACAAGCATTGATTGAATCTGCTCACTGGAGCGAGACCCTAACGGGGAAAAAAGTCTGGATCTTGGCTCGGGGCTGTAAATCAGACTGGAGCGTCAGGATTTCAGTGGGAACCGAGACATTGTGAACTTTGGATGTTGTTTGGTCGGCACCCGTCTCATTAGTAACGTTGGGACGAAGAGAAGAAAGATATTTCATTTCTGTGCAGCCACTTTGCTCCGTTTGGTTTGCGTCTCCAAATCATTTCCACTTCAAATAAATGTGCAAAAAAATAACAAATCCTCGTTCTCAGCAGTCATAAAGCAGGCGGTCGCACGAATCTAAAAAATAGATTTGTACGGCGTCTGAGGAGGAAATATGAGTGAACAATAAAGTAAAGAGAGCCATTAAGGAAGCAAATACGGCTTCCAAAAATAACCCGTGTGAATAAATCCAGCGGTGAGAACAGCAAGCAAGGAATTAAAAATTAGAGAACGGGGCTGCGGTTACCATAAACACCAGGCGGAGGCTTGTAATAGTGAAAGTGAGATGCAATCCTTATGTAACTGAACACATTTTTAGTTGTTTTGGGTAAAATGTTCCTCCAGATGAGACTGTTTTATTCACAAGATGATGAGTTTGATGAAACCGTCTGGTGAAACCGCCCCGTTTATATGAGCACGAGCCGCTCTTATTAGGATCGTGACCGCTTTGCACTTTCAGACGCTTTTGTCCGAATCGGAAAACCATTCCGAGCAATCGAGGGTTAAGTTCTTTTCTCAGGGGCGCAACAGTGACGGTTTGTTGGGACTGGAGCTTCGAACATCGACCTTCTGATGTCTAGCCTAGTACTTCAATCAAGTAAGACGGTTCCGTCACCTCGGCAACATTGTTTCCCTTGTATAGTTCAGCACTGAGGTCGTGTGCACCGGAAAAGTAATTCACCTCCACGACACCAGAGGGCGTCAAGTTTTTGAGAATTCTGTGGTGTTTGTGTTTACTCTCTGGAAATGGCTCAGAAGTCACAAAGTTTGCTGTTGTCGATTTCAGCTGATCGATGTTGATATTGAACAAGCAAGGTATTCAAATGTCGGCTCCTAATTGCTTGCTCCCTCTTGTGGTCTGCATCTGTACTCTTTGCAGTTTGTGTTGTTTGGGATTATAAAGTATCAGTCAAAGTAACAGGCCTTAAACTAGCACTAGCACTAGCAGTATGCATACTTTTTACCACGGACGGCCTTCCTGAGCTTGGGGCCGGTTCTACAAGTCACTCACTTGTGCACCCTAGTGGCGATTCTGTGACGCTTAAACATCCACTGATTCTATCCGCTCTGTTCTTGGAACGATCAGTTTTTCATAAACATACGGAGAGTTTTGATGGAAACAAATGATTCATTATTCATGGTAAAGAGTCGGAGACTCGAAGCCGGCTCATATCTCTGACAAAGGTTTTTGATGATACATCAGCATTTACGTTAAAGATAGAAACTTTTTTTTAAAAGCAATATTTTCTCAAAGTGCTGAAGTCATTCACTGTCAGAAATCCTATCATCCGATCCTGTATCATTATTTTATTGAGATGTTTGTTCATTTTTTTTCTTGCTCCGAGAATAAAAAAGTGCTTTACAAGGGTGATCGGAGGGGTCTTTTTTTTTTTCTAAAAAAAACGCAAGGCAAGCTAAATTTAGTTATATAACGTCTGTTGATCGTTCGGCTTACTTATGGAATGTATGAGGTGCGGTCCTTGGATCAAACGAATTCATGACGATGTAGGATTTAGTCATAGCCAAGTAATCCTCAATGACTGGAGGAATAGAACATATTCATTTCTCATTACACATAAACACATGTACAGAATAGCACTTTTCTTTCTTCGTATCTCAGCTTGTATAGATCCCCTGAAGCAGAGGGGGTTAAAAGGTCCTGCTCAAGGACCCAACAGTGCTTGGATTTGAACCCGCAATCTTCCGGGTAGTAGCCCAAAGCTCTATGAACTTGGCTCTATACCAATTTTAGAAGATTTCATATTTAATACACACCCACACACTTGGTCCGGCTTTTTCCCAACTAGCAGACCCAGTGGCTGATTAATAGCTGCTGGAATTTATTCCCACTAGATGGTGCTAGATGCAGTATTGAACCAGAACATGAGAATTTCAGTTCTGATGTGCTAATGGAAATTTCCACTGCATTTCCAATTTCTGTTGTTGTTGTTGTTGTTGTTGTTGTTGTTGTTGTTGTTGTTGTTGTTGTTGTTGTTGTTGTTGTTGTTATCAATACCCGTAACGCTCTTAAACTCTTTGAACATGATCAAGTTTTAGCGAGAGTTTTAGCGATATGGATCTCGACTATACTTAATATACATATAATCACATGTACTGATTGACGTCACTCACACAGAGATGAGCGGAGCATTGATCAGGGTGTGTCTCTCCACACACATTACAACACATGACAGAGGGTAGGTATTGTTGTCCCATTGCTCTATGGGTAGCTATCGTTCTCCTCGGTCGATGCTGTAAGGTTTTATTACCGGTTATGCTGGTTAACAATTTGTAAAAGTTTATTTTTTTACCCCTAAAGAAGTCGTGTAGCTGGAGTGCAGATGTAAAGAATGACTCAGCAGATGTTTGGGTTAAATCGTTGATTAATCTACAGTGTATTTAAAGCCCCTGTGTGTTTCTGGAATAATCTGGCGCCTTAGGCTGCATTCACACGATTAGCATTTTGTGCTTCGTTTACCGCACGGCTAGGCGCTCGCCGCCGCGTACGCCGCTCGCTCGGTGGTAAGATTAAACAACTGACCGTTTATTCGTGTGGATTTTTGTTGAAAATGTATTTTAGTTTCAAATTATTTAAAAATAGCCTGAAAGAAAGTCAAATTGGCAAATTTCAATAATCATTATGTACCGGGTCACTCAGAGAGAATAAACAATATCAGATCACTAAAAGAGCAATACAATAATTATAATGTTTAACATTTAGAATGTCAGATGTTCTAAACATCTGAGCCCCCCCCCCCCCAATTTTGTAGTGATGTAACAATTAAGCTACAAAGAATCGCTACAAATCAAATATATATATAGCACAAAACTTGACTCTAGTACTTTTGGTTTCGTGTAATGGCAACTTTCAATACATGAGTGAAAATCATATCGTCGACCCGTTATTGTGAATCGTATCGCATTCTGGGTAGAGTCAAATTGTTAAACCTTTACTATTCGACTTCCACTAGGTGGAAGCAGCAGATTACACTGTTCGTTTAAAAAATTATCCCAAGCTGCCTTTGGCATTTTTGTAATGTCTCGTGTTTATTAATTTACAATTAAATTCACCAGAATTGATAATTTTGTCAAACTTTAATACGTGACCTGATCGGAGGCACTTTAAAGAGGTCAGCGGCGATCTATTAAACCCGAGCAGCAACGGTGAATCCGCTTTGTCCGGCCTGGGCCCTGGAGTCCGGACTCATGCTGTCATTTCCCTCTGGGGATAAAAAACTTTCTATGAAACAAAATAAAATGAAATAGAAGGTATTTATGAAGGTCAGTGTATGGCAGCCCTCTCGGAGCTTTACCTGCCCAGGCTTGGTAATGCTGGCCAGGCTGAGGCCACCTCTCATCTCACCGCCGGCTTAGAGAAGCAAAAGTGCTCCAGGAATGTGTTCTGGCACTGAAATATTCAAGAGAGGCCAAAAATAAGATCAGCAAGAGCTTTGAACTTGAGCTGGCAGGGAGTGATGGTGGTATCGGGAGGGGGGGGGCAGTAACACGGACTGTGCGTTTGTGTGCAAACTGTTTTCAGCACATTTACATATATTAAGAGACATTATCTTCATTACAACATCTATTCGTAGAGAGGTTATAATACACAATGAGTGACCATTCGAACCCGACACTTGATGCTCAAAGCAGGAAAACAAAAGAGATTAGATTGCGATAAGAGCATGAAATATAGTCAGCATCAGTAGGTGATGGTCCAAGGAAGGAACAGTGGTAAACCGGTGATGCGGTCATGGCTAACAAAGACTGTGGTTGGTTGGTTGGTTGGTTGGTAGATTGGTAGGTAGATAGGAAGTTGGGTTGGATATAGAATAATTTTTCACCCATTTGCTTTTCACAAACAGCAGAATGATTCCTCCCCTTTTTAGCCCAATCTGTGCAGTGAAACCCACATTTACACACACTAGGGGGCAGCAGTGAGCACACATGCCCAGTGTTAAGAGTTTCGTGTTTTTTTCAAGGGCACTTCAGTCGTGGCCTGTCCAGTCAGACAGACAGACTGACTGACAGATCGATAGACAGATAGATAAACAGGTAGACAAACAGACAGACAGACAGATAGATAGATAGATAGATAGATAGATAGATAGATAGATAGACAGACAGACAGACAGACAGACAGACAGACAGACA
>JAOTRQ010000011.1:841367-855327 GCA_028565875.1 Hoplisoma paleatum | reverse complement strand
GTATGAAATAAGAACACACTTGGGAAATGCAACAGTGAATAGGGTTGCCAGATTCTTTGTGTTTAGATTGTTTATCGACTGAGCTTTCTGTGTCATGTTTTACATTCTCGGTCACATTCTTGACTGCACGCAGGTGTCATACAGTCGATACACACACGGACAAATTGGCATTTTCAATTTGCCTTAGCTGAGTGCAGGAGGCAACCGGAGTATCCGGAGTAAACCCCTGTAGACACGAAGAGAATGTACAAAGAAAGCAGTGGATTTAGCCGGGTTTCGAACCCTGCTGTAGTGCGTCTATTAAATGAGTTTATTTTAAAAATTCATAAGAACGCACAAAAAGCACACAATCTGGCAACACGGAGGCTTGTAATTTAACATTAACTGATTTTTTCTGTTCTTATTAAATTTAGAACCATTTTTGTTCTATTTATTTCCACTTGTGCTGTTTACGTTACACAACAAATACACGCCCCCTTCTGTTAAATTATTTATTTTAACACCAAGTACTTTAAACGAGTTCCTTTCCGAGTTCCAGTACTGAGTAAAAATCCTCAAAGTAATCCCCCCACGCTACTCTTTCCACCTCTACGTGTGTATCAACTACACACACACCGAGACTCATTGACATTGATTATGTGTTTGTGTCTCCCTTTTAGGTCCCTTTATAGTGAACCCCTGACCCATAACCCCGGTCTAAGTCCAGATGAATCCCCCGTGCATAACGGGCCATTTGAAAAGGCCTCCCTGCCCTCTCCAGCCGATTGGACGGAATTCCTAAACGCCTCCAACAGCAAGATGGAGCGAGAACTTTCCCAGCTAACCCTCACCGACCTGGAGCAGAGGGAGCTGTATGAGGCGGCTCGGCTGGTGCAGAACGCCTTCCGCAAGTACAAGGTACAAGTCAGGATTCTGGTACTTACTGGTGAAGAAATTATAAACAATGTGGCTGTCATGGTGCTAGGAATTGATAGGAGAGTCCCTGTTTGTATAAAATGCTTTTAATACATGTTGAAGTAAGATTTCTCAGGGGAATTATTTCTTTGCAAATCGCTAAAGAAGTTGTTTGTGTCTATTATTAAATACGAAGCAAAATGCACTTTTTTAACGTCTTATTGTTTTTCCATGTGGGTCTAGACTGCTCCTTTAAATTCATGTTTGAATAAAATTCATCCATTTTGTCAGTATTTTTAAAAAATAGTTTACAGCCATTTTCACTTTCGTGGTTTTGTGATGTAATAACATCCTCCCCGTTACCAGCCATCACCAAGCAAAGGTGGATTCACACGTGTTGGTCTGTGTACGGTTCAATGTGGATTCGTTGGCATGGATAATATCTACAGACGAAGGAAAGTCCCGCGTGAAGTTGTGTTGTTGGCTGTGTAAACAAAACAACTCCTTACACCTTCTAGCAGCAACCGGGAACAGAACTGTGCACCACTACAGCAGTAATCAGAACGTTATACATAAAGGGCACGATTATACCGCGGGTGGGGTCTGTAGTTACTGTTCATGCGGATGATCGGTACAAACTTTCTCTGTAAGTTTTTGTCTTTCTAGCTGTGCTGAGCTTAGCACAAAATCACTGCTACCTGCTAGCAAAGTGTATTCATTAATTTAATGATTTAATAATAATTACACATTTATTGAACGCTATTAAAGCATAAACTTGGAGGAGGTGGAGCGTTTCCAGTAACAGCTTATTAGTGTAAAATATCTAGCGAGAATTAAACTAGCAATATCACTTTATGTGCAAAGAACTTCATGGGCGTGTGTTGTAGAGCCCGTAGACCTTCTAAATTGTTTATTTAAAGGCATAATATGTTTTATTTGAGGAGCTTCATATAACAAAACACTTTAAAGGGGGCAATTTGGTAGATAAGGGAACGTTTAATGGTTTCTGGAAGGGAAATTCTTTTTAAAAATACCCACAGGTAATTATTAGCAGTGTTTTTTCAGCAACACATTCATCTTTAAGGGATAGTTAAGGGCAATTTAAAGGGGAAATTCCCTTAAGGCGTTTTATGCCACCAGGCCCTGGTCCCTAGACCTCCTCTCTTCTATGATTTCTCTTCTCTGTATTGTTTTGTATCTCCTATTAGCGTTTGTTTCCAGTGAAATTTACATAAAACCAGCACACTAAGATAAGACACAACTATAAGATGACTAAAGCATGTCGTGGCTTGGCTTGTGAGTAAATGCGCTGCTTTTTATTTCCACTTCTCCCTCCCCTGAGATGGTACGATGACTCTTCTACAGTGCGTATATGTTCCTGGCAGGCACGTGCTGCCTCCCCAGTTTGGCAGATGAGGCGTAGCGTGAGGGGTCACGACTAATTCCACTCGAACATGTCCAGTACACCTGCTTCCTTCCTCGTCTGTTCCTCAGTTGGGGTGCAGGGGGTCTGTCTGTACCTGTCTGTGCGCTCATCTGATGTTTTCTTTTTGGCAGGAGCGCCCACTGCGCGAGCAACAGGAAGTAGCAGCCGCCGTCATCCAGCGCTGTTACAAGAAATACAAGCAGGTAGGCCGATACTAATAGACTGGGTATTATTCATGTGGGGTCCTGTTTGGAACGTCTGATGAAGTGTAAATGGGGGGGGGGGTTCTAGGTACAAACTTAGATTAGTGGTGATGACACAACTCCGTCATCATGGCGACTGATTTGCTCGGTTACGTTAAGGTTTTTTACTTAAGTAGGAATTGTAATTGCATCTGTTAGCTGTTTTTTTTGCTAGAATCGATTTATAAATCTGTATTAACACATAAGATGTTCATAACCTGGCAACATTGTACACAGCATACACACAACAGTGGTTCGTGATGTGAAAAAGAGAGAAATGGGGTTCGCATGTTTGTTTAATTTATAAAAACATTTATTAATTTTTTTTAAAAACATGTGAGGACATCAGGTGCTGATCAGGGTGTGGCTCTCCATGCACAATGCCGATTGCATTGATGATAGGAACTAAAAAAAACGGCTTTTATTTTACAACATTAGACCCCAGACGTTACCCAAGTGCAACCTAAAACCATAAGTCTTAATTCCCTCATGTCCACCTATAACTAATGCTCCACCGATGTTCTTTTGTTCTCCTTCTACAAGCTAACATGGATAGCCTTGAAGGTAACTGTTCCCGAAGAGCGTTACACACCCACAGTGCTGTTCCTCTGAAAATATTCGTCTCTAAACATATCGTTAACGTCTCTCTTCTGTGTGACAGTATGCACTTTATAAGAAGATGACGCAGGCCGCCATCCTTATCCAGAGTAAGTTCCGGAGCTACCACGAGCAGAAGAAGTTCCAGCAGAGTCGGAGGGCGGCCGTGCTGATCCAGCAATACTACCGCAGTTACAGAGAGTTCCGCCGCCTCCGACCCCATCGACGCACCTCCACCTCGGTCCTGGTGCAGCACAAGCTCAGGTATAAATAAAAACAACATCAATGCGACATGTAAACATGTAAACGCCACAACGCACCGCAACCCTGATCAGTCATGCATCACCATAGTCATCTTGTGATCATTTCAAGTTTACATCCTTCGATTTGTTCCATTAATCAAATGCTGACAGTCCTCGACTTACGACGTAGATCCGTTCCTACGTGGTGTCGTAAACCAATTTTCGGTGTGAATCAGAACACACGTACATACTGTACATAAATAACGAAGGGGGTGATGCACCACCGATTCAGTCCTGACCCCTGTGTATTCCTCCTCCATCAACACAAAGACGTTCGAGTTACGACGTTTTACCATTCATAACCACTTAAATCGAAACAAGGCTTATGGGAGATAATTTCATAATTACGAAACGTCAAAACTCGAGAGCGTCGGAACCCGAGGACTGCCTGTATTTTCATTTGTGGTGGCCGTCTTGGAATGTTCTAGTTTTTTTTTTCTGGCTGTAATTACGTGTTTAACTGTTTATTCAAACACTTAACGAAAAGCATTAAAAACTCTTATATTCACTGATGCCGCCTTTAGCTGAAACGCCATTTGTACACTAAAAACGTACAAAATCCGTCTCGAATCGAGCACCAAGATGCATCTCGAACACATACACGGTGTAATTACACAACTGTGTGGTTTGAGACACAACTTTATTGTCGGAAGGATGGACATCGGAGGAAAACGTGATTCGATGATGCCAAACACATGACGACCATATACGTTCACGTTTACATTCACGTTCGTCATCTGTGCGTTCAGGCACAACCCTGGTTGCAAAATATCGTGTCATGAATAACACCGACTGTAGAATGAATCGTTACATCTTTACCTGTATGTGTATCGTTACATCCTTATGTAAAAATAACCAAGCATTCAGTCAAATGTATCCAGTCAGTCCAGTCAGAATGTGCAGGCAGAAGATCTGTTACATAAAAGGATGTTGCCAAAATACTTTTATCAGTATGTGTAATCAGATTCGATGTATCACGTTTCTGTTTCGTTTTGTGTCGTTTCTTTGTACCCACAGTAGTTTGCTTACCAAGCGTCAGGACCAGGCTGCACGTAAAATCATGCGATTCCTCCGCCGCTGCCGCCACAGGTGAGCTTATTAACACGCACCGACGACTTTCTTTAATATTTCATCGTTTTAATCACCGGCACAACATGATGACGACGAACGTGAGAGCTAACGTAGGTATTTTACCAATAAACGATCATGATTGATTATGTTTGGTGCTATTAATGGTGTTAGTATCATCGTATCATCTGTGATGATGGTGTAAGTACGGCTCCATGCTTTCCCTCCATTTGGCTCATTCCATTCCCCGTCTCCCTCATCTACGTAATGTGTGCTAATAGCTGTGTGGTATTGTTTTGCTGTTAATGCGAAGCCCCTTGATGGACCATAGACTGTTTCAACGGGTGAGTGCAGCCTCAGCATCCTAGTTTATCCCTTCCCAGGATTCTTGATGTCTTGATATCTTTCTCTCTCTCTCTCGTTCATCTCTCATGCTTGTTCTCTCTTTGTAATTGATCCCTTTATCGTTGTTGCCTGATGCCTGCTTGCATGACAGCTGCTGACTGGAAGTGTAAACAGCCCGGAATAAGTCCTCGAATATGGAAGAAAAAAACACTCAACCACCGTGATAAGCACCGCTGTGTGATTACGGACAGATAAATACCAATAACCAGTTACGTGTTTTGCATGATATTGATGGCTATGGGTCTTGCTCTCAAAATTATAGGCATGCTTAAAGTGATGTGTCGTTACCAAGGGGCATGGAAAGCTTCCTCCGCGTAGCTGGCTGCGCTGCCAACGTGCGTCTTGCTAATGAGTAACTCATAAAAAAACTGGCATCGTTACAGTCAGCGCCGGTGGGAACCGACGTTCCCCTTGTGATCAATATATTGTGAAAAATCATCTGTCCATTAACAAGATCAGAAGCTCTGCTCTGTGCCAAGCCCACAGCGATGGAGTAAATTATGCAGCTTATTTAAAGAGTTCATAAGACCTGAGGGGGATCGGCTTCAACTGAGAACTGTAAACTACAAACTAAGCAGATTGTGTGAATGACAGGGGCAGAAGACGTTCACGGGGTCAAGGGAAATACAACCCTCGATTTTTCTTTATCACATGTTCAAGTCACTTGAAATAAAGGTTGTTCAGTGTGTCTTTAATGTAAGTGTTTGGTTCATGCCACCACTCACCAGCGGGGGGGGAGGGGGGGGGGGGGGATCTGGGTGTCACATTTTAAAAAGAAGCTGGAAGCAGCTCTCAAAACTCAATGTCCCACAAGCCCTTGCTGTGATTTAGGGCTAATCATTGGGTAACGAGACACACCTATGGAGGCTGCACCATCATAGAGGGGCAGACGGTCTGGTACTTAGAGAAGGATTTAAAAGGAAAGTTAGGAAAACTGGACAAAAGTGGAACTAGGGCATTAAAAAAAAGAAATAGGAGTCAAGAAAGGAAACAGGAAGTTTAGAGGAAGGAAATCTGTGTAGCTGAATAAGTAAAGTTTAGACCAGAAAAAGAGGAAAGATTCATCTCGTTGGTTTTAAGTTTATTTCAAATAAGAAATATATATATATATATATATATATATTAGTTACAAGAGTTTTCAGATTAATCTTGACTTTGGTTCTTTAGTTACTTTGCAATATTTTTGTTCTCATTTGTTGGAAAACACCAGTATCTGAGTTTCCTTTTGTTCACCGTTCCCGCCTTTTTTTTCAAACCACCATTTTGATTTTATTTTTTTCTACAACCATCTATTAAAATTAATTTTAAGTTTCTTCCTGTTGATACACAAAACACCTTAACGTGTCACTAGATTGCACATACCACCGCGGACTTGTATTGTTTTTGTATGATTTATTTTGTAAATTAATAAATAAACCTGGAGTTCTGCTCATCAGTCACCTGCTTGCTTATCCTTTTACATTTTAGTTTTTCCTTGATTATATTTAGCAAACACCTTCAGCGAAAAGCAACTGTAAATTAAATTACAAGAGCAAGCAACAATATGACCGGTTTGTTATTCATTTATATATAACCGCTTCCCAACCCATAAAGACTTCATTAATTCAATAACAATTTGACTTGGCAATTAAAACATCTTCATAGAGTCATGAAGTCTGACCAAATAATGATGAAATGAGTTATTTATAACCACTCGTTGTCTCTTTGTGTATTTAGGCACATGGGTTTTATCTCCAGGGGTTCAAATCCTGGCTCTGCTACACGGCCACTGCTGGGTCTTTGAGCGAGACCCTAAACCCTGTCTGCTGGAGGGGCGCCGTACGTTGGTTGACCCAGTAATAGCGCTCTGACCCCCAACTTCCAGACAAGTTGGGATAAGTGAAGAGAGACATTTCATTGTACTGTATGTGTAATGACAAAAAAGCAATTTAGTTTATCTATTTCTATCTATATGGCTTGAAATTTCTGGTATTTCATTTGTAAATATTCAATAAACGATTGAAAAAGCTAAAAGATTGGACACCTCATTCAATAGTTTTATTTTTGTTCAATACTATGGATGACTGATCGAAGAAACACGTGATCCAAGTATTAAACAAACTCGGGTGTTTTCATATTTGACATTTATTCAGAATGGTAACATTTTATTTTGACATTTTTGCACGTTACACTTCACATGGCCATCGGCTTTAATTGACCATGAACCACCCAGAAGGATTTCAAATTGTGGTCCAATTCTTCTTAAATGATTGTGGAGGCCTGGTCATCATTCAACCTGACGTAGGAAGTGTCTTTTGACTGTACATTTTGTATAGAAGTTAAAAAATGCAATGTATATGTGGACATACGTTGATTTCCACCTGGGATGCCATGCAGAGGCTCCACTCCAGACTTTTAAACGATCTGGGTTTTTGTTTTTTAAATGTGAACATACCCCTTCCTTCCTAAAAGCTCCTAGAAAACACTCTTATATTTATTCCCCGTCTATATCGAACTGGTTCCAGCTTTGTTGCATCTTTTGCATTGTGATCTGGTGTAAATCTTGATGCAGAAACTCGCACTAACACTCATCCCAGTTTGTGTTTCTACTTTTGGACATAATCGAATAAATGTTGTTTTTGTTTTTTGTTGTTTAGAGTGAGAGAATTGAGAAAGGCCAAGGAACATGAGAGGATTCAGAAGAGCCCCCACAATATGTGACCCTCACCACCACCACTATCCCTCCGTCTGGATTATTGTCCCTGTTTATGTTTCTGCCACTTTTTACAAGAATGAAGAATTCGGTTGGATGCGTACACTTCTGAACTCTTCAGTACTACTGACTCCTACTGCTACACAAGTCCACTTTTCATATCTCGATATTCCTTTGTTCTTTCACCGAGGCTGAACTGGCTTATGGAGTAAAAACTGAAGTGCAGGATTTGAAGAAAGAACATGCTTGGTGGCATTTCATTGCACTTTTTAATGAATGTTTTTGTTTTTTTTTATTATTTTTTGAGCGCATCAAACTGCTGGTATTAAAGGATTCAGAACAGGACTACAGCTTTGTTCTATTATTCTCAGACCCACTGAAGGAGACCTGAAAAGATGGAGAGGATAAAAATCTGTGTTGTGTATCACTATCAACTTCTATTATGTGTAAAAAATCTTATGAGCCATGGATTGTTTTTCTCTTTTTTTGATAATGTATCGCTTGTGTTACTGCACATTTTGTTTAGATCCACTTCATCTTATAAGGAGAAAATGACAGACTTTGAATGTAGGAGAAGGATCTCGATCCAGTCGAAGGATTTTCAACATTATAAATGTTGCCTGTACTTTTGTCTGCTTGGGTTGCTGAGAGGATGAGACACCATTTTCGTAAAATTTAATTCTAATAAGCAAAAAAAAAAGACGCTGCAAGAGTGAAACCATCATGTGTGAGCAAAACATTGTTTACTTCCAACAAATAGTTTTTAATAATACAACAGAATTTACATTCATCGTGCATTTTTACTGGTCACGTTTTGCCTTTTATGTCGTTTATCATTTTTTGCTTTTATTTTGTTCGAGATGTTGATCAGCTCCTTTAGCCAGTTAAAAAAAGCTCACATACATTGCCTTTATATCTTAGAGATTCTCTGAAGGGTCCCTAAGCTAAGCTAGCCCTGTAGCGTGGGTTAGAAGAATTCATATTTTTAAGGATTGATTGGTTTCTGTACATAAAGCGGGATGAGACGATATGTGAGAAACATTTATCTGAACAGGACTGTATTTTAGAAATATTTTATTTTATTCATTCGAATGGGTTAAAACAGGTTGACGCCGAAATCTGAATTTGTATAGTTTTGTTTGAATGCCTAATGAGTATGGTTGTATTGTTTTGTATATATTGTAAATACCTGGGATAAGCTATGTGCATGTGGAAAAAAAAATTGAGGAAACAAAAAAAAGAAGATTTAAAAACGCATTAGTGGCTATGCTCTGTAAAACGATTTCACTATACGAGTATTTTATTTTACTTTCAATGTTCTTGAGAACATTTTGCTAAAGCATGAACTTATTGCAAATATGAAAAATACTGTATGTATGTAAGGTAGAAGAAAATAGCATAATCATGAGACTGAAAGGTTTTGTTTACATTTTAGTTTGTTTGATTTTTAGGCCAATAAGTATTTTTACCGTTGGTGCCAAGTTATATGAGATGCTTTTACTGCTAACCACAAACACGTTCTTCATTTACGACGGATGTTACAATGGAATAATGTTCATTTTATCCCCACGTACTAGAAAATACAAACAATAAGTGCCACAGAGAGTACAGGAACTAGTAAGTAGTCCTTCCGATTTACTATCTATTTTCTTTCTTCCAATGGAAAGCTAATTACTTCTCCACAAAAATGACAAGTCGACCAAACGCTTCTACAGAACGGTCAAACCACGATGATGCTGATGGCCATTTTGGTGCTATAACAAAGGCTTAACAGGACGTTGCAACACCGATTTGTAATAGCTGTTTTATATTTTGTGGTTAAACTGTCTTTCTACAAGACACCACGTACTGCAGACACAATTGAGAAATGAAAGCAAAGTTCTAGCAATGACGTTGCTAATTATAAATAAGACTTTTTTTTTCATTGCTGTCTGCAAACTTTGGCTACTGTGTTTTAAAAACTGGAACGATGCTTTTAGTCAGAGCGGACAAACACTGCCTCATATAAGCACACAAATTGTGTAAAAGTCTTTTAAAATATTGTCAAAATTGTTGCTAAAATGAAAGCGATTTAGTGAGTTCTGTGTTCAGCTCATTATGTAGAGAGAGCAATAAATGGGCGCCAATAAATCACTTTTGTTATTGTTTTTTAGACAGTTAGTTGGATTTAGTCCCCATTTTGGGTGGATGTTAAATGGCTATAAGACGACGTCGTCCTACTGTAACATTTTCATTTAACGGCTGTTGCGGCTTGTTAATAATTATTTGTGAGGGATTTTACTTTGGTGCCGTGAGCAAAGTTGGATCAACACCCAAAGGTAGAATACTAGAATAATGGCACACTAATATAAGTGGTTCCTATAATCAATGCATTTTTGTATTATTTAGGATCTATATATTGTTTAAGTCAGGGGTCACCAACCAGGTCGCCCGAAAGGACCTCATGCGTCGCCCGCGGGCCTGTTCTAAAATTAGCTGCATATTCTGCATATTGATATTTATTAGTTTCCTACCTTGTTAAATGATTGTTGAAAATGATTGTGAGAAATCATTTCCATGATCAGCATCTTCACATAGATGAATATCATTCATTATTAATAGTAACATGTCATTAAAGGTTATAAATGTGTGAATTCAAAGTTGGTATCAAACTGGTCGCCCTTCATTAGTTGGTACCCAAAAAGTAGCTCTCAGTTTCAAAAAGGTTGGTGACCCTTGATCTAGAACGTCAACAAAAGAAACGTCAAAAAAGAAACGTAGAACTACAGGGTGTCTGCAAACTTTTGATTCTGGTGCAGAAACGTGAGAAAAACGTGTAAACAGAGACGTCAAGATGCTAATCGTGACTAATTAACCTCTTGAATCCTCGGTACACTGATTGTCCCGGTAAAGAACCGGTATAATTTACCACGGGTGTAACCCAGGTTCGAGATTAACCACGACTTGGGTTGCACGGCATCCTCGCTCGGTTCATGTTCCGCGGCGAAGCTTTTCACTGAACGCTGCTGAGACCAGTGAAACCGAAGCCGGCCCGGAAGATCGTCTTTACATGTGAGGTGTCGCATCGCGTTTGGGACCAAGACAGAATTGGGGTATAATTTACACCCCCAGGGGTTAAATGTTTCTCCATTAGTGCTTAACCTGAACGGGCTATAATACCGAAAGTATCTCGGACACCTGAGCAAGGAACCGGCTGGTCGTCATGCTCAGACCCAACCACACTGAATATATATATATGTACATATTTTTTCCTAGCTGTGAGGTCACAGTGCTACCCACTTATATACCCATACACACACACGCGCGCACACACACACACACACACACACACACATATATATATATACTGTATAATCTAGCTTTACTATCAAGTATTATATTACCGTTCACCTAAACGACTGCAGTGCAACAGACACACGAGTAAATTCCGTCCACCCCAATTGAAATGGGCACAGAGAAGTCGGTGTGACCCGAACCGTGTCCGGTTTGACCGTTTCGAGTCCATCTGGTGTGTGAAACATTAACCGTGTCGCACTGAGCAACAGGCGGAAAGACCGGAGGCCTCCAGCAGCTCGGACCATCTGATCACCGCACCGTCTGAGTCACCGTGTGTGTGTGTGTGTGTGTGTGTGTGTGTGTGTGTGTGTGTGTGTGTGTGTGTGACTTTTACATTGACGGCGCTCATCCGGACTTGTTGCCCGTAGCAACTGTTACATACATTCAACAGTACAGGTCTGATGTTTACATACAGTGCTCAGGAACAAAGCCAGAACCTTTAACCAACCGCATTATTTCTTCACTACACACTTCAAACACACACACACACACACACACACACACACACACACACACACGTACGTACGTACGTAAAATGCTACAGTGAATAGGGTTCAGATAGGGTCCAGATTGACTATATGATGTTTTTACTACTTTATTTTACCTTAAACCATTTTAAGATGCACCTGCTTGTCCTTGTTGCACTACACAGGTAAGCCACAGCGCCCCCTTCTGTTTACATTCATCTTCTTACTTACGTCAAAGTAATAAAACGCCATAAAATAAAAGATCCAACTTTTCCGTGAGGACGATATTTTAATGGTCCACCTCTACCACCGACAGAGCAACACCCGGATGTAATACTACCACCACCATGCTTTACAGTAAGTACAGTGTTGATGGGTCTCACTCTTTGGCATAACAAATGGACAATTGCTGTGCTTCATTGCATTATGCTTCATCTGTTCTTTTCTTCATCTATAAGACTTGCACCTGAACTTTAATAAAGCTTCAAAACAGTTTCTCCGACTTTACGAATCATCCCTATTTATATGGGTTGTAAGGGCTAAGAGAGGGTCGTTACTTTGAAGCTGTATAAATAAGGCAAGTCTGGATAGGAAGAGTCCAAAAGATGATCAGCCCGTCACTAGACGGTCATTGGCGTTATTTCGACGTCACTGTCCACAACCAGTCAAGATTTAATGTGTCTTGGTGACCACAAACTCACTTTCACATCAACACAAATCCAAATCCCTATTTACATGGGCAGAGAGAAGATTATGTGTCTGGAACTCGTGGGTCCAGCTGGCACATGGCAGATTAAAGTCGAACCCAGGACCTTCCGTGACTCCGGATGTAATGATTCACCAAGATGCGATACGAATCAATGCACCGATTTGAAACATGGATTCTTTTAAAATGAATCGCAATTTACTTTAAACAGTAGGGGGCGCTGACGTATATTTTTTTTAACACAATTTGGATTCAGTATTCTTTGGTTTAGTTTTCACCGACATCATAAATAAAAAGACATTTAATGTTTTAATAATCGTGTTAAGTTAATAACAGAACATAAGTTACTTAATACTTAATAATACTTAATATTTATCATTTACTAAACCTGTAAAATTGTATCATGTGTGGAATGGCATTGTGGGTAAAGTGTATGGCTACATCCCTAGTGTCGGTGGACTGAGGAATCATGGGTAACTTTAGATCTTTTAGTTAATTTTGTCTGATTTTCAGAGGCCCACAGTTGCAAAAATCACGCGCGCGCGCACTCACGCGCACACACACACGCACTGCAGCCCGGGTGCAAACGTGTCAAACTCTGGTATGACGCACGTGCATGTTTGCAGCTATGCAGGGGGCTCGAGTGTTTGCATGGCGCGTGCAGCCATCACGTCCCGCTACATCCGCATGCACGTCAATGCACCGCGCTTGTTGTTGTTGTTGTTGTTGTTGTTGTTTTTCTATCGTCGCGAGACTCGGAGTTGCGACGGCACCGTGCGAACGCATGCAAGCGCGCGCGGCCCGCAAACGCACGTGTGTTACGTTACACACGCGCGCACTCACGCTCGCTGCTGCCGTCGTCGCGCGCATCGTAAAGCCTGCGGGATGCTCGCGAGCACCGCCCCACCGTCACGTATCCCGCAAAGCAGCGCGATCCTTCGCGGGTCGTCTCGTGCACCGCGCGTGCACCGGAGCAGAAAACGGTCAGAGAGCTTACCGACAGGGGTCTTGGAGGCGACACAGCCCATGATCGCTCGCGCGCGCGCACTCTCTCTCACACACACACCGGCCTGCAGTGCATCAACACGCGCGCGCGCACACACACACGCGCACCCACACTACTGTTAAGTGTGTTGGACCAGCGCGCGCACGCATTTTCAGTTTTCGTCACAAGCGCGCGCGTTTGTTGGCCGCCGCTTTACTGCATCGAGGTGCGGATCCGTTTTATCCGCTTATTTATGTGTGTGTGTGTGTGTGTGTGTGTGTGTGTGTGTGTGTGTGTGTAAGACAGTGAGTGCGAGAGAGATGCGCGCGCGGACTCACCACTAGGTGACGCGAGGAGGGCTCGGTGGCGCTTGCGTTTGGGCACCGGACAGCGCGTGCGTACTCGAGCTCCCGGGCGGCGGCTGCAGCAGCATTTGGTTCCACGCTCGCGCTTTGAAGCCCCTCCACGGTCCGCGTGCTCTGATCCTCGGTGACGTTTCGCTCGTCGTGTGAATGAATGGAGTGAAAAATCCCGCACGCGGAAACGCGCTTTAATACATCGGGCTCGGAAAGATGCGCCGCCTATAGGCTGCCGACGGAAGGCGGAACGAGCGCTGATTGGTCGAGAGAAAGAGAGAGCGAGAGAGAGCGAGTATATACAATCATATTAAAACAAGTTTAAACCATTGAAGCTTAAGAAGGTTATAAGTAGAGCTTTACAAAGCTAAAAAAGAGACCCCCAACCCCAATTACAATATTGACCAGAATCTAAGCCGCACCCTTAATTTTGAGAGGGATTCAGAAAAATATATAAAAATTGAGAGAATAAAACTTGATCTAG